>JAYEVE010001379.1:0-244827 GCA_036346375.1 Guadua angustifolia
CATCCAGGGGCAATGCCCCGTGGTGGGAATCTCGGAACTCCCGGGAGGTGGTCGAGTGCTGCGGCGTGCAAGTTACGGGCGGTGTTAACACCAAAAAGCGTGAAGAGGTTTTACGCCAACACCGGGACGAACACCGGGTTCAATGTGTGGCGTGCCATCGATTTGACCACGATCGATAAGGAGCGAGTTGTAGATGCAATCAAGCCGATCCTCGAGGTGAATCGGCTAAAATGGAGAATCGGCTAAGCGGAATTAGAAGGGTAACTAGACTAGTCGATTAAGACTAATCCGAGGGTAAAGGGGTAACTAGATTAGCGATTAAGACTAATCCGGGGTAAGGTGGTCGATTACGAAAAGGCGATGCAACAAGGCAGAACAAATCAAACTGAAAAAAGCCAATGACGATCAAACAATGGCGATCGCCTTTATTTGATCGATTTGACTTACGGAAGAAAAGATTACAATGCTAAAGAAATGCGGAAAGTAAAGCGGTAGATGTGTTGATTGTGGTGGGCCCCTTCAAGCGACCAGTGGCCTTATATACCCGTCTGCGTCCGAGTCCTACTCCAACCACGACAACATAATCAAAAGTCGACTCAATGGTTTCGATTTGGTCTTCTGGTTTCCAAATTTTATTTGCATGTTGTACATGATTTTCGTATGCTATCCAAACTTCCTATAGATGTCTTCGTGCCTTATCCAAACTTACGCTTTTCTGCCGATTCTTCTGGAAATTTCCAAAACTGATGCAAACATATGCCCCCCATTTTTGGAAGATAACTTGTTATCTTTCAAAAATATGTATCGGCTTTTTCATCGATCGGTTTCTTCGCCCATCGGCTTGTTCACTTTGTTGATTTGGGAAGGCGTCAATAGCGCCTTAGTAAAATCTCGGTGCGGTTTAATGTATGTAGCCTCGAATTCATTTCTGCCTTTTCACCTTTTCATTACTATATATATCGGGTCCCCTCTCATTTTCACGCTTTCCGGCTCTCACAATTCTGCAATCTTTCATCCTTCGGTTGGCTTCCCTCCCAGGTCTTCCTTTGACAATCAATCCCTTTTCCCCAATGGTGAATGGATCCTTCTCAGTCTTGATCTCGATTCTGGCGAATCAACCTACCTAGGACGATAGGAAATTCCACTATCGATTGATTATCAATGAGAAATTCCTAGACTCCTTTATGGCCAAAGGTTATAACATAACGGAATGGGAAAAAGTTTTATGCTTTGGTAGCCAGTAAAAATTTGGAAAATTGGTTTATCGATGTCGACCCAAAAGAAGTGCGAATGGAAAAACATGGGTATGTGAGTGTCTCCCGAGTCTCATAAACCACGAAGCCAATTGAGCCCTTGGTGGCCCGCGGCTTATTTACGGTGGGATACTCTTAATCTTTTCTTTTAGAATGGTCCTATCATTTAACCCTCTTAGATATAGCCGAGCTTTGTTGCCTCGGGCAGACGGAGACCGGATATCGGCCTTTGGTGGCAAACCAAAGGCCTGAACTAATCGATCAAAGGCGAGGTGGTCAAGTATATCAACACAATAATAAAATAAATGGCTTGGTATCAGACGAAGAATCGTAGCTTTTCTAAACTTGTGGTGGATCGATTCTATTCGGCTTCCTGGTTGAAACCAAGTTTTTCGGTTTGTGGCGAACAAGCGGTTGAAGGCGTCGACTCGCAGCAAAATGCTTAGGGGTGTATTCGAGATGATGCCGCGTTATCGAGTCGGCTTTTTTACGGTTAGCTCAATATGTATAGGCAGCGTCGGAGGCCCTTTATGGCTTATTCAACTATGGCTTTCGTATTTTTAGCGATCACTAATTCGGGTGTCCGGAAGGTTACTTTTCCTCGTGAGGACTACCACAAGGTACTACTCCCCAATATAGAGCGTGCGTCCCGCGGAGAAAGGCTTGTGATGTGTACCGATGGTGATGTCAAAAGTCACTCGTGGATTTCAAGAAATACTTGTCATTTTTCCTCAATTTGGACAACAGGTTTTCATTGAAGACTTCTTCCCTTATACTATGGCCCGACTTTCGATGGCCCTCATTTCTTCGTTTAGATCGGAGCAGTTCTTTGATGCGGAGACAACCTTAGAATTGTATGGGTTTTATTTCCCCTGCATCCTCTTCTCGGCTTAAACTCGTAATAGGACTTTTCGGTAGTCGTATGAGTTTTACCATCCTTGATATATCCTTAACTAGGTTTTGGCCAAGTAATACCTAGTCTTCCTCTCTGGATCGTCTTGACCAAGATCCAAAGTGGCTTTGTCCCAAAGCCAACGCCGACATTGTCAGATGAACTTCAAGTCATAAGGCCTACCACACTTTTCTTCAACTCGTCGAGCTAGTCATTTCACAACGGTGGCGCCCATATCGAAGCCCTTTATTTGGATTGTCAATTCGGCCATTATAGAAAATTCCTCTGGGATTTACGTGGGGCGGTAGCCCCTCTAGCGACAACGTTCAGTGAAGATAGCTCGGACCCTTCGCTCGTCGGGTTATACTAACTCATCCGTATTGTAGAGGTATCGGCTTGTTTCACAAAATTTTATACTGCAAATTTGATGTTGCTTGTCTTTTAATCACCCTAGGCACTTTGCTTTCTCTGAGGATCTTCTGCGGGAACAAGGCCATCATTGACCCATCGGTGGTGGGTCCAAGAAACGCCCCATCGGTCGGCGGCTTGGTGGTTACACCTCCGGTAATCTCGGGTGCCTGATCCATCTTTACGGAGATTGAGAAAGAAAAGCCCGATAAGTTCTTTATTATAGCGGATAAATATTCCCTGCTGTATCTTTGCTCATCCGTGGTTTTATTTTTGGAAAAACCCAAATCCACCAAGGTCGGCCAAAAAACACCCAGCGCCAAGGAACAAAAGCGAAGTGCTATACTATTTTCACGCTTTCCAAGTTATCGTTAAGTTTCGACCTTGTAATGCTTCCTTTTGAAAGCGTCTGTCCAAGTGGCGGTATTACGGCCAGAGCTTGAGGCACGCCCGATCTCCTCGGCTTCTAAACCTCCAACTCCTCCATCTCCCTTTCGATCGATTCTTGGCGCTTCTTTGTCATCGACGACTGTCCGAGCCTCCTTGGGTTCACCTTGGGCCGAACTAGTCGACCGGAGGTGATGGCGACCAATAACTATCTTGAGGACATCAGGAAAATCATAGGCGTCTCCATGAAGGCATAAACCCTTTGTTAATCGGCGCCAATATCGGGAAAAGCTAAATCGTTTTTTATGGAATAACTTTCGGTAGGGCGACTATATTAGCGACCTATTGCGATGCTATGGCGCCAGTTGAGGCGATCTCCTACTTGCACTATGGCCCCTTCTAAATGTATGCCATTTAAGGCGAGAAAAGCGGAGTTGATCACGGCCAACTCGAGAATAGCTTCGGCGCCAAGCACAAGCCGATCAACACCTTGAACAAGTTGATTCTTTGAAGCAAAAGTGAGAAAAGAAATATGATGATCCTTGCATCCTTTGTGGGCCAAGTCTTCGCTCAAAAACTAGAACAAACTAAAAGCGACTCGAGGAGGTTGGTGAAGTGAATAAGCAGCTATGACACCCTTGCTATCCAGCGCAATGGCTTCTACTTTGAAGGGCGAATGTTGGCGAGCGTTGCTAAGTCAAAGATCAATCGGCAAGATTGTCGATCCGAGATGCTAAAGCGGCGAGGACACGGTGTCTGATATCCCGGAACGGGCAAAAGCTGCGGCGGCATTATGATCTTGGTGCTAGACTTCCGGATCCGGATTATAAATCTGTTGGTGTCATCTTGAAAGCGGTGCTTTTGTTTCTACTTTTGTAACACACTTTAATCTTTGTTTAGAGTTATTTTATCTTAATATTTGTTTACGATTTATTTCGAATCCCGCATTGCATTTTAATTATGCACGATCCAAGCCTAGGATAATACGCTTTAGATATTTTCCGTTGATTGCCTTTGGTAACATCAACCCTTCAAGTGTTTGATATATCGCGTTACCTCCAACAAGCGGATTTATTTTATCGGTCCTTCTCGGGTGGCGACCATTTGCGAATCGATTATCCTTAGAACCGTCGGCAATATGTTTTCAAACCAAATCGTCTTTCTTGAAGATCTTGATTTAAACCTTTTATTATGCTCTATAACTCTCTCTTTATTCTTTTTAAGTGATTTAGAGTAACCAGGTCTTAGCTCAGTTAAATCGTCCAAATTATATAGCATCAATTCCTTGTATTCATCGATTAGAGATTATGCAGCAGCTACTGCCGAGCTCAATGTTTATTTCTCACAGGCAACGGTCTCTGGCCATATACCAAGCGTCTGACGATAATTTAGTTGGAGTAGAGTGGCTAAGCCCACAAAGACTCGGATGGTGTAGAGTGCCAAGTTAAGGTTTTTCGTCAATTTTCCTTTTGATCAATTTGATCAAAGTTTTGTTGGACGACTTCGGCTTGCCCATTACTTTGCGTGTCTGGTGAAGAAGTCAAGCAATTTGATGCCCAAGCTTTCTGCGAAGTTCTTAAAATCGTTGGACATGAACCACGGTTCCTTGATCGGTTGTGATAGTGCGGAGAATACCGAATCGATGAATAATGTGTTCATTAACAAAACGATAGCCTCTACCTTTGGTGACCTTTTTTGGCGGAGCGGCTTCAACCCATTTGGAAAAATAGTGCGTGGCGCGAGGATGAACTTGTGGCCTTTACTTGGCAGTAGGAAAATTTGGCCGATTATGTCTATTCCCCATCCTCACGAGCGGCCATGGCTTAATAATTGGGTATAAAGTCGATCTTTGATCGAGTTGCACATTTCAAACTTTTGGCCTTAGGAGTTTGACACCCTTTAATACTTAAAATAATCCTCCAACATAAATACGGCCAAAATACCGGTTAGTCTCGGGATCCACTTCATTTTATGGGCGATTGATGTCTTGTATAAATTCGCCGTGAATCTCACCCATGACTACCTTTTCTTCTTCGCCGCTTCAACATCGCGAAGCAATCCTTCAACGTCCAGATAGTATAGCTCTCCTTCAGGCATAATATATTTCAAAGCACTTTGCTGAGAATCTTCTAGGCGGTGAGCTTGGATGGAATCCATCGAGATAGGCTTTTATTTACGTTCTCCAATCGGCGTTAGCAGCGCGAGCCTTGCTTTCGATTAAATCAAAACTTCGTATCGGCTGTATTCATATTATAGCTGAAGCTGCTTGAGCCAATGTATTTGCTTTGTCGTTCATTCCCTGAGCACATGGGCGTCTGAAATGGCGTAAAAGTCTTGATGATATCAAGACAATATTGTAGATGCTTTGATAGCACCTCGTCGTTGCATTTAAACTCTCCTTAATCTAACGTACCACCCATGTAATGAGTCACCATATGCTTCCATTACTTGCCCGAAACCTTTGTATGTCGTGCCCAATTCCCCGCAGTTCGGACACTCGTAATGCATGCTAGTCGAGGATCACGCTAGTACACCACGGGATAAGCGGGTTGAAGTACCACAATCATGCAATGAAATAAATAATAAGTACTTCAAGCATTAATAGCAGCATTTACGTGACCTTATAATTGGCCTTACAATAATTAAGCGTGACGATAAATATATCGATATCAAGTTCATTGGCGGAAGCAAAACACGATAAGCGGAACCATTCCTAACCACGCGACTCTTGAGTGCGGCCCAACCCTTTAGTCCTCGGCCTTCAATGAACTCTTCCTCCCAAGCTGATGCGGCTTCATCTTGAGGTTTTTGTCGATGCAAGGGTGAGTATACAACATACTCAACAAGTCATGCACAATCGAGATCTATTACTACATGCATGGCTTATTCCAAAGGAAAGGCTTATTGGTTATTTTTGCATAAAAGCGGCATTTCTTTCAATAGGTAATCCTTATTAGATTGAAAGCGATTAAAAGTCAATATTATGAGTAATTAATTTCTCAATTCTTTTCCAAGGGTTTTGGCACCTGACCCTAATTTCATCCACGACTTTTTGGCACCACGACCACCCATTCCACATTTTCATTTTGAAAATCTAACCCTTATTTGTAATCATAGAGCAATGTCGATCTGGTGGACACGGCTATTGAATAGATTCACACACACACTCTGCGGAAGTTGTACACTTTACCCACGAGGATCTGATCGTTCACCACCTGGCGATTGATTGTAACAAAGTCTTTGAGAGACTAACACTTAGCGATGATCCTCTCGATGTGCCTTCCTAACACTTCCCTCACCTGAGCCAAAGTTTGGAGCAGGGCACTATCTGATTAGATAGATACCAAGCAGCGCTTATAGTGCGCTCCCCTTCTGATTACATTTTTGGTGTGCTTGTCACCCGAGTATCAAAGGAAAGATATTAAAAACCTACTTAACTAGGTCGGTCCCATTCCGAGACAAGTGGTTGTACACGGAACTTCGGCTCAAAGGCTACATGAGGTTAAGTCCTTAATTGTCAAGAGCAGAACAACCATTTTATACATCTCGGCACTGACCTTCACAATCTTTTCATACATCCCATTGCCACACGAGGCCCACACGCAAGACCTTCTTGCCACTTGCCAGTCCAAATCATTTCCCCCGGTTTGCATTATCGCAGCACATGCCAATGCCCACGTCATTGCATGAGTAGAACCACTGGTCGCTACCCTCAATTCTATTTCATGACATCATCGCATTATTTCAAAATCGTTCCATAATCGTTTAGTCAATGTTAGATTGCTATTTGAAATTCATTCATCGCGCCTAAGCGGACTAAGCAACTACCACGGTCTAGCCTCCGTGTTGGCGTCATATTAATAACCAACATATTAAACATCTTAGGGTGGACAAGGATTTGGGGCATATAAACATTATAATTAAGGTGGCATATCAAGTTTGGCTTTTAACTACCATTTCCCAATTAAATCAAAAGTGGTTGTACTTAACATAGCATGCAATATGGAAATCAAAATATACTTTTAAAATCTAGGGGCAATATGGTCAAAGCATGACTTGCCTTGAAGAGGTTGGTTACAGTGGGGAGTTACTGCGACGGGTCTTCAAATTCTCCTCGAACGAAACTTGGCCTCGAGGTCTACTCGGCACTGAAACAATCACACAATAAATATATAATATAGACAGCAAACAATTTACTAAAATTAAATAAAAATCACCAATAAATAGTTCACATTTTTACAAATTTTTGAGGCACTGGAATCACTCAAATCCGAGTTAAAATCACGAAAGTTATAGCATTTTCAATTTCTGCTGAAATTCATAAAAGAATAAACCGAATTATTTCTCTATTTTCCTGAGATTTTTGGTGATTTTCCCTCGTCTTGACGCGTTAGCCGACACGGAGGCGAGCCACATCGCTCTCGACCCGCAGCAGGTGGGCGGGATGGCGTCCGCGGCAGCAGCCACGGCCGTGGCGCCCTCCCAGCGACAAGTAAGCCCGCGAGCGGTGCTGGGCCCACATGTCGATGGCCCGACCGCGTCGCGAAACCATCAAGCCCGCATCTGGCGTTTAGGGATCGTTGGATTCAATCGAGCGGTAAAACTATCCGGCGGTTCCACATTACTATGCCCTACGTGCGCGTTACCTTGGCGTTGGATGGCGATCGGGCGGTGAGGTTACCTGTAGTCGATGAAGATCTTGGCCCGGCGGTACTGCGGACTTGAAAGATAGCCGATCCACGGTTTAGAACCTCTCCGGTCGGAAGAAGTAACCCCACAGTACTGCGCGACTCAAGAACTTCGAGCCCCTCGGTCTGGCGAGGCAGCAGAACCTGGCGGGGAGCCTGGGCAAAGCGGGGGAAAAGTGTGAACTACTGGCGAGCTAATCGCGTGCTACGGATGGATGGGTGGCCGAGAGATGAGAAATGGCGGAAGAAGTCTTGAGCTCGGGGTGTACTTCATTCGCCGGACATGCCTTGGAACTCACGCCAAATCACCTAGCCGTCAAGGTGGCTAAGCAGAGGCAGCGGTCTGCGATCGATCGCGCCGATCCAGAAATTTGGCGGTCACGTCGTAGGTTGGATCCCGATCCGGCGGTCTAGATTAAGCGGCGATTAGGGTTTTTCGCGCGAACCTGCATGTTAAGCGGCCCAACATGCTTAGCTAGAGATTTTAAACTTTTCGATTAAAATAAATACAAGAAATTCAAAGTAATTATTTGGGGCACTAAAAATACGAGAAAATTCTAGAAAAATTCCAGAAAATATTTTAAGATATTTAGAGCTTGAATAAAATATTTTCATTTATTTTTGATAAATACTTTTTCCGATATTGAATAATTAAGAGAAGGGTAGTTTAAATAAATGTCAATTAAATCCAATAAATCCCCAAAAATTCAGATAAATTCAATTAATTGCAATTAAAGGTTGATTAATTCATAAAAACTCAAATAACTCCAAAATTTAAAATCAGAGCCAAATTTAGGGACGTTACAAACCTACCCCCTTATGAAATCTAGTCCACAAGAGATTCGAGGCTTAAATATAGAATAGGTTTGGGAATTCCTTTTCAGATCTTCCTCTCGTTCCCAGTGGCTTCACTTTACGTGTGGTTGCTCCTTGAACTCTGCGAAAGCAGGTTGTCTTGTTTACGGTTCTCCGATCCATTGTGTCGAAATTTTTATCGGTTGCTCTTTGTAAGTCAAGTCTTCTTGCGGTTCAACCTCTTCAAGTGATGTTTGCTCTTGAGAATTCGAAGACACTTCTTGAGTTGTGATACATGCAAAAAACATTGTGCACTCTGCTAGTATCATGCGGTAACTCCGGTTTGGTAGGCGACTTCGCCCTTACGGACTTATGATCTTGAGCGGTCCTACATATCTTGGCGTGAGTTTACCCTTTTGTGAAACCTCTGGACTCCCTTGGCGTAACTCTGAGACACATAATCTTCGGTTCAAAACTCAAATCTCTCTGGCGGTTATCTGCGTAGCTCTTACATCTTGGTGTGCAATCTTTAACCTTTCTCGATCGGTGCTATTTGCTCTTGACTTCTTGAAGTATATGCAGTCGAAGACCACAGCTCACCGATCTCATTCAATTTAACGGCGTCCTACAAAGTCGACCATACAATGCTTCAAAAGGTGACATCGAAGACTTGCACGATAGTCTGTTGTAACTAAACTCGCATATGGCAAACATTTATCCCAAGTTGATGTATATGCTAACGCACAAGCTCTCAACATATCTTCTAATATCTGGTTGACTCTTTCGATCACGTAAAATCCGGTGCTTTGGTGATAAGTATCTTGAAGTTCAAGCGGGTGCCCATTGTCAGTATGCAATTTATCCCAAAATCTTGAGGTAAATTGGGTACCTCAGTCCGATACTATCTTCTTGGCACTCCGTGCAAACAAGCGATCCTTGCCATGTATGGCTCGCTTAACTTATCTCTGAATAGGTTGTCTTCCTTTGGTATGAAATGTGCGACTTTAGTCAATCGATCCACGATAACCCATATGGAGTCATAACCTCCTTGCGTCCCAGCAATCCGGTAATGAAATACATTAGATCTCTTCCCATTTCCATTACGGTATTTTCAATGGCTGCGGCGATCCTGCGGTCTCGATGCATAGCTTTGACTCATTGGCATACATCACATAGTGCTACGTGTTCAGCAACCTCTCTCTTCATATTCGGCCACCAGAATCTCTCTTTTAAATCTTGATACATTTTTGCACTTCCTGGGTGAATCGAATACTTGGAGTCATGAGCTTCCTCCAATATTAACTGCTTTAATTCCTTTTTGTTGGGTACGCAAATACGCTCTTTCATCCACAATGTTCCTTGTTCGTCCAGCTTAAAATCTTTTGCTTGTCCTTCCTCCATCTTGGCCTTGATTCTCTCGATCTTCTCATCATCCTTCTGACCTTCTCTAATCTGATCTTCCAAGATAGGCTTTACTTCTAATGTGGCTATGAATCCTTCCGGGAACAACTTCCGCTTTTAACGAAGGTCCTTACAGCTCTTCTTGACTTCCTTCTACTCTCGGATTCAGACCATGGCTTTTCCGACTCGGGGCATCAGCCACTACATTGGCCTTGACGGGATGATAATGGACTCCCATGTTGTAATCCTTGATCACTCTAACCATATCCTTTGCCCCATGTTGGATCAGATTGGGTGAAAATATATTTAAGGCTTTTATGAGTGCGTATACACCTCACATCTCGTTACCAATAAGATAGTGGCGCCATATCTTGGTCGTGCACTACGGTTGCTAATTCTAGATCGTCGCGTCGGGTAATTCCTTCATGTGGCCTTAATTGCCTTGATGCATAGGCGACTACCTTTCTATTTTGCATCAACACACATCAAGTCCTTGGCGTGATGCATCGCGATAAATCTCGAAACTCGATGCACATCGGTTGCACTAACACCGTGATCGATGTCGATCTTTTCTTCAATTCTTGGAAACTCTTCTACTTAATCCGGTGTCCAAACAAACTTCTTTTCCTTCTTTAGCAATTGCGTAATTGGCTTTGCAATTGCTCTGAAAATCCTTCTATAAATCGGCGGTAATAACCGGCCATTCCAAGGAAACTCGAACTTGCGAAAGCTGTTACAGGCGACTCCCAATGTAGCAATCGCTCTCAACCTTGCTTGGGTCCATCTTTGCGATCCCTTAATTTGTCATGACATGCCCTAAGAAATCTACCTTACTCTTCGAAATCGCATTCTTGAATTTACGCATAACCTGCTGTTGCTCTCTTAGCTTTTCCAGCACTAATCTCAAATGATGTGCGTGCTCTTCATCAGTTCTTGAATAAACCAGAATATCATCTATGAACACAACCACAAATTTATCTAAGTATTCCATGAATACTTTATTCATCAAGTTCATAAAGTATGCTGGGGCGTTTGTCAATCCGAACGACATAACTGTGAACTCATTGTTGGTGTTATGCCCTTGAGGCAGTCATATAGATGATTGTAACATGACTATGCTTATGAATAATAATATGATTATTGGTCCAATGAATGTATATCATTATATTGATCAGCAAGTATGTGACTTGTTTATGAAACTCTCTACTTATTGATATAATTCTGTAAGTATCTCTGATCGGATATCATCGTATAGGACAACGATGAATAGATCAGCACATGTATTGATCGATGATTATGTTTCATAGATCATAGGATATGGAGATATCATCAATACATTGTGAACTCATGATGAAAAACATTGGTTAGATAGACCAAGAATGGGACATCATGCGAGAATGTTACATTCTTATGTGTCATCGATGCATCTCATACATAGTGGATGTATGATCCTTAGACTGAGATTGTCACATTCCTACATGTGTAATAGTTTACCTTGGAGCCACTCAAACGCTATTTCCTAACAGGATAGTTATAAAGGTAGCTTTCATGTTTACTATGAAACATGCGAGAGGGAAGTGGCGATCAAGATGGAATTTGCCACTCCGATTATAGCTGAGATATATGTCTAGGCCACTCGTGTGATATGATTAAGGAAGTGCATGGCCATGCCGTGATTGAGAAGTCAATCACAACTTATTAATATATCACGGATCACGAGAGATGGATTGAACTATCAAGGATGACATCCTTCTCGCCTTTGAGTTCGATCTTCATATAGTTTGGCAAAGGATTATTACATGAGTACTTTTGAAAGGTTCCATCTGATTTGATCATATGCATTTGGGAGTTGGCATGCTCTGCAAGGAACCGCTACCAACTATTGGATTGGAAAAAGGGTTTTTGAATCTATGTCCAAATGTACATGAACCTCTGGTCACACACTTTAATTTGGGGCGCATTAATCGGATTGGATCCGTAAATTAATGGACCTCGTGGGCTAACGCTAGCGATGGGCCTGGCTTAGGGTTTTCGGCGTGGCTATATAAGGAGAGGGAAGGGTGGGCGTGCATGTTGTTGTTCACGTCCGAACCCTAGCCTCCACCTCTCATTGCCCTTGCCGGCGACACGGTGCTTGCCGCGCGCGCACGGCGTTCCATCCGGGGCGTGTGGGCTCGCTGGTGACGTGGCGCTGCCATCTTGCGGCGTGGCGAGGACGATCCGCGGCGAGGGCGATCCGCGTGAGGGCGATCCGCGGCGGGGCGATCCGCGTGAGGGCGATCCACTGGCGAGGCGATCCGCGAGAGGCGATCCGGCGAGAACGATCCACTACACCAGCGAAGGATTCCGCAGCTGCGCGTCTAGTGGTAATACAATCTGTGATCCCTTTCTTGCGAGTAGCTTTTCTGGATATGCGGTAGAAATTTTAATTTGTGCTAGTGTAGCATACCGCGTTCCCCAACACTCATAATGTCCATATCTTGAGGAAAACGCGGTCTTGGGTATGTCCTCTTTCTTGATTCTCAACTGGTGATATCCTGACCTAAGGTCAATTTTGGAGAATACTCCTGCTCCTCTTAATTGATCGAAAAGATCATCGATTCGGGGTAACGGGTATTTATTCTTTATCGTCACTTCGTTAAGTGCACGATAGTCTATACACATCCGAAAACTCCCATCTTTCTTCTTAACGAATAGAACCGATGCTCCCCATGGTGGCGAAGCTCGATCACGATGAATCCTTTTTCCAACAACTCCTCAATTTGCTTTTTCATTTCTACCAATTCTTCGGTAGACATCCGATAAGGTCTCTTTGCGATTGGTCTTTGTCCGGGTACTAAGTCAATTACGAATTCTATGTCTCTGCCTGGTGGCATTCCTGGTAATTCCTCGGGAAAAACATCTGGGTATTCACTGACCACTGGTACATCTCTTATACTGACGGTCTCCAGATTATTTACTAACATCTGTCCTCCTCGAACTGCCACTGCTTGAAATTCCACTTTCCTACCTTCAGGGCTTTCAATAGACACAACTCTTCGTCCACAGTCTAATACAGCCTTATGTTTAGTCAACCAATCCATTCCCAGGATAACATCCAGGGTTTGGGTATCTAATATAATAAGGTTCGCTAGGAACTCTACTCCTTTTATTAGTAGCTTAACTCCAGAACATCCGACCTTAGAACGGAGTTCGGATCCAGGGGATTGAACTAGGAGTGTACTTTTAAGATTAACCACATCCAGATTATTTGTCATGGCAAAGTCTCGAGAAACGAATGAATGCGAAGCTCCTGAATCAAATAGTACTGTAGCTGGCACTGAGTTGACTAAGAACTTACCAAGCACGACGTCCGTAGCGTTCTGGACTTCATCTGCGGAAATGTGATTGATCCTGCCTCGAGTGAATGCCGGCGGTGTAGCTCCAGCTGGTGCAGGTCCTCGGCTTCCTCCTTGGTTAGGGGTCTTGGCTGGGGTGCTCCCTAGATTGAAGTGTACTGGTGTCACGCCTCCTTTCTTGGGGCACATATTGGCGAAATGCCCGGTCTCATTCTGATTATGTGCAGCGCCTTCCGCCATTCTTTGATTTCGCTATTACGATTATTAATTCGATGGGAGTCGAGGGTTTGTCCGTGGTCTTGGCATTGGCGGCGTGTGTCGACATTGTTCCCTGGCTGGAACCTGGTGAATTGCTGGGGTATCATCCTTGTTTTCTGATGACCCTGACATCCTCCTTGCAGAGCCATGCGGCGTTTGCGATTGTCGTCCAGTTCTTTGCGCTTGTCTTCCAGTATGAGTGCCTTGTTTACTAGTTCTTGAAAGTCCGGGAAAGTGTGGGTAATTAGTCCCACTTCCAGTCCTGTGTTAAGTCCCTTCAGGAAGCGAGACTGCCTTGCTTTATCCGTTGCTACGTCGTCCGGTGCATAGCGTGCTAACTGAGTGAATTTATTCAGATAGTCGGCCACTGCCTGGCCTCCTTGCTTCAGAGCTCGAAATTCCTCCTTTTTCAGCTCCATAATTCCCTCCGGCACATGGTATTGACGAAAAGCTAGGGTGAATTCCTCCCAAGTAATCTCCTGCGGGTTCTCTGCGGCCTTGATAATTCTCCCACCATTAATTTCTTTGTTCCCTCAAAAGTTGGTGAGAGGCATAAAGCACCCTCTCGTTTCCTTCACATTGCGTGATATGCAATTTCCTTCGATGGTTCTTAACCAATCATCTGCCTCTAGCGGAATTTGGCATTACGAGAAAGTCGGTGATCGTGTCCTCATAAATTGAGCAGGTCTTGAGTACTGACGTGGCCCATTGTTCCGCAGCTTGATTGTTAGCGACGGCTTGAGTCTTGAGTTGTTATCTTGTTGTCATCATTGTTTGCATTAAGCGTATGCGTCTTGCGAGAAATGCTCCCGATTCTGCATATCCTTGGCGGTCTTGCTGCCTGGGTGGTGTCTGTTCGCTGCCTCTGGCGCGAACCCTTGCCTCTGCTCCGTTGTTGCAGTGTTCACCATCTGTTGATTCTTCTAGGTTTAGAGATAAGAGGAAAAAAGAATAGGCGAGTATGGAACTTATACTGGGAAAGCAGTGTAACTTAAATAGAACCATTAAGCATTCAAGCATAATTAATAATTAAGTATGGTTTAGTACATAGTCTAAGGACTATGTGACCATCTGACAATCACAACCATCACATCCAATTGTTCATTACAACATCGCATACTAGAGTGCGGGAATAAAAGGCGACTCAAAACAAGCTGAGTCTCGGCAAAAGTCGATTAATTGCATCACGACAAATCATCACTCCTCAAGCCATCCGTCTTGCGGCTCGCCGATCACGTAAACCGGCGGGTGGTGGCATCGAGACAAGCGGTCCCCATGCCCTCCCACCGTGCAGTTGGGGGCTCCACATTTCTTGGCCGGCTCTGCTCTCGCTTGGCTCCTCCTCCTCATCGTCGTCGAGCTCCATGGCGGCGTCCGGCTCTCCCGCCACGTAAGAGCCTCCTCCAACTCGGCGATCCTCTCGAGCAGCGTGCATCTTGAGTCTCTCGTAAGGCCTCCTCGGTCTCCTCGAACGCGGTAAGCGGCACGAAGCTCCGTGGTCGTGGCGTCCATCACCTCCTCTGTCCGGCAATGAACCGAGCCAGTGCAGCAGCGGCGTCGTCCTCCAGTCAAGCGAACTGCGAGGTCCACCTGCGTCTTGGTGCACACGCGAGCGGTATCCCACGGCTCGGCCGTGGTCCTGGCCGATCCGTATGGCGCAACTCGGGCACACTCTCAGATGCCCGCCTCGTAGCTAGCTTCGCTTCACCGCTGAGGCGGCGGACGACTAGCACTGCGGCGTGCTCCCAGCGTACAAAGGTCACGGTCGTCTCCCATCCGCGAGCAATCCGTTGACTATCGGTCGAGACTTGTAGAGTGGGACGATCGAAGCCTCCCAACACTTGGAGCATCCTCGAGCTCTGGCGTAGCCTCCGTGGCGCTCTCCAAAGAGTGAACCATCCGCATCTGCCAAAACAGCAGCGTCGAACAACAAATTTTTAAAGAACACGAAAGTAATAGCAAAAATACAGCAGAGGTATGAAGTAAGGAAGAAAAGATGAGTCGAGATTTCATTGATTCTTCTTGTCCAGATTTTACTCTCTTAGAAATTACTTTTGTCCTTCTATGGACGGCCAGTCTACTAGGGTTATGTCCTCTGATCGGTATGGCTCGATACCATCCTGTCGTGCCCGAATTCCCACAGTTCGGACACTCTGTGTAATCTCAGACTAGTCGAGGATCACGCTAGTACACACAGGATAAGCAGGTTGAAGTACCACAATCATACAGCGTGAAATAAATAATAAGTACTTCAAGCATTAATAGCAACGAGTTCGTGACCTTATGGTCGCCTTACAATAATTCAGCCTTGAAGCGATAAATATTATCGATATCAAGTTCATTATTGGAAGCAAAACACGATAAGCGGAACCATTCCTAACCACAACTCTTGAGTGCGGCCCAACCCTTTAGTCCTCCCGGCCTTCAATGAACTCTTCCTCCCAAGGTGATGCGGCTTCATCTTCGAGGTTTTTGTCGATGCAAGGGTGAGTATACAACATACTCAACAAGTCATGCACAATCTGAGATCTATTACTACATGCATGGCTTATTCCAAAGGAAAGGCTTAATTGGTTATTTTTGCATAAAAGCGGCATTTCTTTCAATAGGTAATCCTTATTAGATTGAAAGCGATAAAGTCAATATTATGAGTAATTAATTTCTCAATTCTTTTCCAAGGGTTTTGGCACTGACCCTAATTTCATCCACATGACTTTTTGGCACACGACCACCCATTCCACATTTTCATTTTGAAAATCTAACCCTTATTTGTAATCAAGAGCAATGTCGATCTGGCGGACACGGCTATTCGAATAGATTCACACACACTCTGCAGAGGTTGTACACTTTACCCACGGGATCTGATCGTTCACCACCAAAGCGATTGATTGTAACAAAGTCTTTGAGACTAACACTTAGCGATGATCCTCTCGATGTGCCTTCCTAACACTTCCCTCACACAGAGCCAAAGTTTGGAGCAGGCACATACTGTTAGATGGGTACCAAGCCGTATACAGTCACGCTCCCCTTCTGTTACATTTTTGGTGTGCTTGTCACCCCGAGTATCAAAGGAAAGATATTAGAAACCTACTTAACTAGGTCCGTCCCATTCGGACAAGTGGTTGTACGGAACTCAGCTCAAAGGCTCGCAAGGTTAAGTCCTTAATTGTCCCTGCAAGACAACCATTTTATACATCTCGCACACGGCCTTCACAATCTTTTCATACATCCCATTGCCACACAGCCCACTGCAAAGCCTTCTTGCCACTTGCCCGGTCCAAATCATTTCCCACCGGTTTGCATTATCGCAACACATGCCAATGCCCACTTCATTGCATGAGTAGAACCACCACAGTCGCTACCCTCAATTCCATTTCATGACATCATCGCATTATTTCAAAATGTGTTCCATAATCGTTTAGTCAATGTTAGATTGCTATTTGAAATTCATTCATCGCATACAAGCGGACTAAGCAACTACCACTTGTCTAGCCTCCGTGTTGGCGTCATATTAATAACCAACATATTAAACATCTTAGGGTGGACAAGGATTTGGGGCATATAAACATTATAATCAAGGTGGCATATCAAGTTTGGCTTTTAACTACCATTTCCCAATTAAATCAAAAGTGGTTGTACTTAACATAGCATGCAATATGGAAATCAAAATATACTTTTAAAATCTAGGGGCAATATGGTCAAAGCACGACTTGCCTTGAAGAGGAGTTGGTTACGAGTCGAGGTTCTGACGGGTCTTCAAATTCTCCTCGGCGAAACCGGCGACTCGAGTCTACTCAAGACAAGCAATCACACAATAAATATATAATACAGATAGCAAACAATTTACTAAAATTAAATAAAAATCACCAATAAATAGTTCACATTTTTACAAATTTTTGGGCACTGGAATCACTCAAATCCGAGTTAAAAATGCGAAAGTTATAGCGTTTTCAATTTTGCTGAAATTCATAAAAGAATAAACCGAATTATTTCTCTATTTTCCACCGATTTTTAGGCTGATTTTCCCTCGTCTTGACGCGTGTCGGCACCAGAGCGAGCCACGTCGCTCTCGACCAGCGGCAGTGGGCCGGATGACGCGTCCGCGGCGCCAAAGACGATCCGGCGGTCCTCCCGCGACAAGTGGGCCTGAACGATGGTTTCGACCCACATGTCGATGGTGACGCGCCGTCATGAACCATCAAGCCGCGTCTCGCGCGTTTCCGGATCGTTGGATTCAAATCGACGCGGCTGAAACTATCCGGCGGTTCCATTACTATGCCCTACGTGGCGTTACCTTGGGCGTTGGATGCGATCGACGGTGAGGTTACGCTGTGAGTCGATGAAGATCTTACCGGTCACGGACTTGAAAAGATAGCCGCGGTCCACGGCGTTCAGAGCCTCTCGGTCGGAAGAAGTAACCACAGTGCAGTGGCGCGACTCAAGAACTTCTGGTGGCCTCAGTGCGGCGAACAGCGAGTACGGCAAGGCGCAATGGCGAAGCGGGAAAAGTGTGAACTCGGCGAGCTAATCGCGTGCTACGGTGGATGGTGGCGAGAGATGAGAAATGGCGGAAGGAAGTGCTGAGCTCGGGGTGTACTTCATTCGCCGGACATGCCTTGGAACTCACATAAATCACCGCAAATCGCGGCCAACGGAGGCAGCGGTCTTGATCGATCGCGCAAGATCCGTTGGCCGAAGTCACGTCGGCCGTTGGATCGATCAAGCGGTCCAGATTCAGCGGCGATTAGGGTTTTCCCAGCGAACCTGATGTTGGTAGGCCCAACAACGTAGCTAAGATTTTAAACTTTTCGATTAAAAATAAAATACGAAATTCAAAGTAATTATTTGGGGCACTAAAAATACCGAAAAATTCTAGAAAAATTCCAAAAAATATTTTAAGATATTTAGAGCTTGAATAAAATATTTTCATTTATTTTTGATAAATACTTTTTTGATATTGAATAATTAAGAAGGGTAGTTTAAATAAATGTCAATTAAATCAATAAATCCCCAAAAATTGAGATAAATTCAATTAATTGCAATTAAAGGTTGATTAATTCATAAAAAACTCAAATAACTCCAAAATTTAAAATCCGACCAAATTTCGGGACGTTACAACTGTCTATCAACTGCAATCCTTTGAGCAATGCTTCATATTCGGCTTGGTTATTAGAGCATCGGCTTGTAAGCCGATATGCAAACTCGATGTTATGTCCTCTTGGTGAAATCAGCACAATACCTATTCCACTCCCCTCTTGACAAACTGATCCATCAAAATACAGTTGCCAAGGTGCCACATCGACTATTCCTGCCATGGTATCGTACCCAGTTATGAAATCGGCTATTGCTTGGCCTTTAATGGCTTTGGCCGATTCGTACTGCAGATCGAACTCGGTTAGAGCATAAGCCCATTTCCCAAGTCGTCCTCTTAAGATTGGTGCGGACAGCATATATTTGATAATGTCGTTTCTGCATGCCACTACGCAAGTCGATGCTAATATATAATGCCTCAACTTTGTACAAGCAAAATATAAGGATAAGCACAACTTCTCGAGTGGAGGGTACCTGGTTTCGGCTTCCAGGAGTCGTCGGCTCAAATAAAATATTACTCGCTCTTTACCATCGATTTCTTGCGCCAAAACAGCTCCGATGGTCTCGTTTTCAGCCAATATATATAACTTGAAGGGAATTCCCTTTTGTGGTGCGACCAAGACTGGCGGTGACGCTAGATACTGTTTTATATCATCGAAGGCTTTTTGCTAATCGGCTCCCCATGTAAAATTCTGATCATTCTTTAATTTCAGCAATGGCGTGAATGCTTGAATTCTACCAGACAGATTCGAAATGAACCGTCTTAAGTAATTAATTTTACCGATCAACTTATGTAATTCCTTCTTACATGTTGGCGGTTTTGTATCGGCTATGGCTTTAACTCTTGTTTGGTTAACTTCAATCCCTCTCTGGTGAACCATAAACCCTAGGAATTGGCGGTAGATACGAGCTAACTACACTTCAAAGGATTCATTTTTAACCCATGAGCTCTTGTATTTTGAAATACCTTTTCTAAGTCGGCCAAATGCTGCCAGTCTTCCTTAGACTTGACCACTACATCATCAATGTAAATCTCAACAATATGGCCGATTAGATCGTGAAAAATCAGATTCATGGCACGTTGATAGGTGGCGCCTGCGTTTTTTAAGCCGAATGTCATTACCGGCCATTCATACAACCCTATCGCGCGAGAACATCTGAAGGCGCTTTAGGGACATCGGACGCCATGAATATCTGGTTATATCCAGCATTCCCGTCAAGAAATCGATAATCTTATTGCCGATCGCAGACATCGATAAGCATATCGGCTATAGGCATCGGATATTCATCTTTTGGTGTGGCTTTATTCAAGTCTCTAAAATCTACACACACCCGAAGTTTACCGTTCTTTTTCATGACGGGAACAATATTAGACACCCACTCAGCGTATCGGCAAGGTCTTATGAACTTGGCCTCCAACAGCTTCTCAATTTCTTCTTTTATCATATTATATATTTCTGGATTACAACGCGCTGGTGATTGTTTATCTGGTGATACCACAGCTTGATAGGCGTAGATGTTCTACTAATTGTCGGCTTAACCCAGGCATCTCATAGTATTCCCAGGCGAAACAATCCCTATATTCCCTAAGTATTTCGACCAACTTATTTTTGTATTCTAGACCTAAATTTGCACTTACAAAAGTTGGCCTTTTCCTATCACCTTCTCCTATATCGACTTCTTCAAGCATATCGTGAAGTGAAACCACGACAATTTTTTCGCTTTTGAAGTCTTCGATGGCTTCGCAAGAATTTACCTCACGCCGATAGCCTCTTACCTTGTCTTGCAGTACTTTAATCATTTCCGACCCCATCTTCTTAGGACTTCGTTTGCCCGATCAAATGTGCCTGGCTTAACACTGATCGGCATTAATCCTGACTTACCAATACATATGAAGTCGCAATCGTCTAATGTTTTACCCGATATACACTCTGCTTCTTCATGCTGCCAATTCGCATCGGAACTAGCCATAGCAACATGGGCTGATGTATCAGCTGCGACGACCTCAACTTTATCATCGTTCCATTGGACTAGCAGTTGATGCATGGTTGATGGTATGCAGCAATTGGCATGTATCCAATCGCGTCCAAGGAGCACGCTGTAGTTTCCCTTTGCCTCAATCACAAAAAATGCGGTCGGCAAAGTTTTGCTGCCGACGGTTAATTCTGTAACTATTACTCCCTTTGCTTTAGTAGGGTCTCCTGTGAAATCATTTAGTACCATGTTCGTTTTTATCAGATCTTCATCGGTTTTGCCTAACTTCTTGCAGGTGGTGAGCGGCATTAGATTCACGGTAGCCCCTCCATCAACGAGCATCCTGGATATCGGCTTTCCGTTAATGTAGCCTTTCAAGTACAGCGGCTTGAGATGCGATGAGGATCTTCGGCTTTTGAACCACGGCATCTTGGCGCCCAAGCATAGTTGAGCAAGCGTTTACAGAGCGATTCGGTTTAATTCTGAATTAATTTGGTAGGGTGAATACCATGTTGATATCCATGGGGGGAGTGTCGTCTCGAATCATTGGTGACAGCAAGTCGTCTGAGGAATCTGATTCATCATCGGATTGTTGTTTTCTCCTCCACTCTTTTGTAACAAGTTTTACTGGCCGCAGCTCATTAAACGCTTGATCTCTCTGTTTTTCTTCTTTAGCTTCTCTTATTTCTTGAGTTCTTAGTCGTTGAAGCCGTCTGCGCTGTGATCGGCTAAGTCCAGTCGGGCACCATCTAGGTTTAGGTTCCAATGGCTTACAGATTCTGCCGACCAAGTTCTCTATTGGCTCTTTTTCCTTGTCTTGCTCTGGTGTGCCCGATCTTTCTTTCATCGGCCTTCTATAAGCGGTTCGTTTTGACGACATTGGCACGAACAGCGCTCTTTCATCACCGTTTGGCCAATCCTTTTCGGATAATGATCCATGGGGCATGACCTTGCGAGATGGTAGTGCCATACCCTTTCCCATGAAGCGCCAAAAGGACATCTCTCGTGAGCTTTTTCCGCGTTGTCCGGCGATACCCATTATTTGGCGAGACATAGTGTTACATTGATGATTCACCGGTCGATTTAAACGCGCTTCTGCCGATAGCTCATCCTTTCATATTTTTCAAGTAATTGTGAGAAGGTAGGCTTGGGCTTGAACGTTGGTTTTCGCGGTGGAGTTCTTTCAGCTTTGTACCATCGTCCGACTTGTATATCCCCTTTTGGCTTCACAGTCCTTGAATTTTTTCCATCTCGATCGGCTTCAATTTGAAGTGAGCCGATTATTATTTTCAGTGTTTCTCCTTGTGAGCTTGACTCTATATCGACTTAGCGCCATTCGGGACTCTAAATGCGACAATGCTGCTTCCCTTCGAACCTTTGGACCATGTTAATTGGGAAAGGGTTGACATCGACTTCCATGGCGGCTCTTCTGCGAACTTGAGCGACCATCTTCAATGGCGGCTTCAGATCTGCTTCCGAAAGATATTGCGGTCATTAGTGTTATGGGAAAAAGAATGATGCCACTTACGAGATCGCGTTTCTTGATCTCATCAATTTGAAGGTATGGTGTGCCCTTGAGCGATCGTGTCGATTTTCTTGTAACAACATGTCGAATATGCGGTCACACTTGGACACGTCAAAAGTGTATTTAACTTCCGACTTATTCCTAGTCGGCTTGAGCCACGAACAAACAAGGGGTTTTTTAGAACCCTTTATCCATTCGGCTATATTCACATCTGCTTCGTCTTCAGAAGTTTCACTTGAACTATATTCAACCATATTTATTTTAGCTTTATCTTTTCCATTGCCATTTAATCTAATTTTATCTTTAAATTCTTTATTCAGATATCGGCTTTCCTGTGCCGACACGCGATGAAGCAGGTGGCTTAAATCAGTGAACTCCTGTCTAGCAAGTTTTTCTTTAAGTGGGGGAATTAACCCTTGAAAGGCTAAATCGGCTAGTTGGTTATCCGGCAATACCACACTGAAGCAGCGATTTCGTATTTCTCTAAATCTCCTAATATAATCAGAAGCCGATTCGTTAAACTTTTGCCGGACAGCGCTTAGGTCAGAGATTCTTAACTCTATACTACCGGAGAAGAAGTATTCATGAAATCGGCTCTCTAAATCGTTCCAGAAATGGACCGAATTTGGAGGCAGATTAGTAAACCAAGTAAAAGCAGTCCCAGATAAAGACAAGGGAAAGAGCCTGATTTTCAACCCATCGGACTGAGCCGCTTCACCACATTGGGCGATAAATCTACCAACATGTTCTAGAGTGGTAACCGAATCATCCCCCGAAAATTTCGCAAAATTAGGAATTCTGAAGTTATGCGGATATGGCGTTCGGTCAATATAATCCGGGTACGGCTTTCTATAGCTGATTGTTTTCCCTTTGGGCTATAAGCCAAATTGATCCCTCAGGACCATGGAAATTTGATCGGCCCAATTGATGTTATTGGCCGATTGAACACCAGGGTTTGGCCAATTATGGTGAGCAGCGCTCTGCCCCCCGAGTGCAAACTCAGTTGGTCGGCTTATTTTAGCAGACGAGCACTGCGGTTGCCATGCTTCGTGCCCATCGGCTCTAGCAGCCGTAACCTCGGGTAGCGGAACGAACGGCTCCGTGTATGTAACTACTTTATATGGAGCCGGATTTCTAACTTGAAATGACCCTTGGGGCGTGCAATTTTTTTCTAATTCAATCGGCTGAGAAGCCGATGGAATGTAGGAAACACCTGACGCCGATGGATCTAACTTTGAGGCGTCGGTATATGCATGGTAGTGCGGTATTGGGTTTACGCGCGTGTTTGGTGTCAACACGGTGGGTTGGGTTGGCATCAGCGAGGGCGTGGGTGCCGACGCCTTGATCGTGGTGGTATTTGGCGCCACGGAATATACGGGATATGTTGGGAGTGGCTGCAATGGATCCAGTAATCCACCAGATGTTGCCAACTCTTGTGCAATTGTTTTTACGCTATTCTCTATCATCGGCTTCAAGGTGGTAACCAAAGCTGATGATTGATTGATTAAAGCATGATGCACAGATTGCTCAATCATAATGCACAATTCGACGAGTTTGGAAGGTATCGGCCTTCGAAGTGCAGCCGAAGCGTCGACCTCACCGAAGTGGTTCAATGCCGGAAGCGCCATCTTCTGCGTGACTCCTCGTCGGGTTTTCTGATAACAACCCAACATCAACTCTTCCAAGGCAGCCTTCCGATCTTCGATCTCCTTGCGCTGCTCTGGGGTTAAATCGTCCAAGGTAGGGACGATTATAGCCTCAGCGTTCACGTCAGCCGGTGCGGTGGATTTGCCTGTAGTCATCCTGTAGATTGATTCTTTGGTCCCACCGGGCGTGCCAAAAATGTGTTGGCACCAAAAACGTGAAGAGGGTTTCTGGCCCACAACACACCGGACGAACAC
The DNA here is from genome assembly GCA_036346375.1 of Guadua angustifolia. NCBI lineage: Eukaryota > Viridiplantae > Streptophyta > Magnoliopsida > Poales > Poaceae > Guadua > Guadua angustifolia. Next base: position 23,912 of record JAYEVE010001379.1, read on the forward strand.
CGGGTTCAATGTGCGCGAGCGTGCCAATCGATTTGACCCTACAATCGATAAGGAACAGAGTTGTAAGATGCAATCAAGCCGATCCTCGAGGTGAATCGGCTAAAATGGAGAATCAGCTAGAAAGCCGATTAGAAGGGTAACTAGACTAGTCGATTAAGACTAATCCGAGGGTAAAAAGGGGGTAACTAGATTAGCCGATTAAGACTAATCCGGGGTAAAAGGTAGATCGATTCTGAAAAGGCGATGCGCAACAAGACAGAACAAATCAAACCTGAAAAAGCCAATGACGATCAAACAATCGGCGATGCGCAACTTTATTTGATCGATTTTGACTTACAGAAGAAAGATTACAATGCTAAAGAGACTGCGGAAAGTAAAAACTGGTAGATGTGTTGATTGTGGTAGATGCCCCCTTCAAGCAGCCTTGGTGCGCCTTATATACCCGTCTAGCCGATCCGAGTCCTACTCCAACACGACAACATAATCCGAGTCGGCTCCGTAGCTTCCGATTTGGTCTTCTAGTTTCCAAATTTTATTTGCATGTTGTACAGGATTTTCGTATGCTATCCAAACTTCCCATAGATGTCTTCGTGCTTTATCCAAACTTACGCTTTTCTGCCGATTCTTCTGGAAATTTCCAAAACTGGTGCAAACAGCAGGGGTGGCCGCTTCCATAGCCGACTGCGGCGCGACTGTTGCTCCATCTTCTGTGGGAAGCGGCAGCGCCGCTATCTTGGGAGGTAAAGCGGCCCTCGACCGGCGCGATGGCCGGGAGGCGCCTTGGTCGTCACTCGCCCCCGCGATATCACGGTGTTGAGGATCCGCCATCTTTTGATGCGAGCTTATACGAATCGCGAACGCCAAGTCGCGGGGAGTTTGCGGAAAAGCCAACCACTAGCCCCTACGGTGTGCCTGTCGGCGTATTCACTTTGACAGTCCGAATCTGAGCCGGGTTTTGTTGGAAGGAGGCGTCTTGGCGGGCTAAACCTAGCGAGAAACCCTAGGAACTCCCCCGCGACGAGCTCCGGCGACTATCAACTGGGAACAACACCGAGATTTTTTACCCAGGTTCAGGCCCCCTTTGCCTCGGGTAATAGCCTTACTTCCTGCTAGATTGTTTTTTTTGGAGAGTGTTTGAAAACCGGCACAGTACAAAGCTTGGGAATTACAAGTTCCTTCTTAGGCTTTACCGCTATACTCTTGCTTGTTCTTCTCAACCTTCGACCCCCTTTCCTCATGCACCCGAGGGCCCTTATATAGGCCAGGCTAACGGGAGTAGGTAAAAGGGAGTCATCATGCTGATCCTTACACATTTATCGCCTTCCCGTGCTGTCCGTTCCTCCATCCTCATTAAATGCCGGCCATGGCCGCTTGATCCGCCGGGATGGGACCTTTTCTTGACAAAGTTGGTGAGGCGTCGGAGGAATGGGCTTGTAGCGAAATCCTTGCGATCGGCAGTTCGACACCGCTGTCTGTTGCCCTTAGCAGGACGACAGGAAGGAGCTTCGGCGAAGCCACCTCGCCCGACCTTTTTGTCTTGCGGCGGGGCAGCAGGCGTCGCGCCCACTTTCGCCGAGCGCCACGTGGACCGTCCGCCGGGCGGCGGGGCGTGCTTCGCCCACCGCTTTCGGCGGGCGCCACGTGGATCGATCGCCGGGTGAGCGAGGCGTGCTTTCACCTTTCGCCGGGTGAGCGGGCGTGCTTTCGCCACGCTCGCCGCCGGTGCCACGTGGTGATCGCCCGGCGGCGAGTGCTTCGCCCATCTGCTCGCCGAGTGCCACGTGGATCGTCGCCGGGCGAAAGCGAGGCGTCTTCGCCCACCGCCGTTGGGTGCCACGTGGATGGTGCGCCGGTGAGCAGGCGTGCTCGCCCACCTTTCGCCGGGTGCCACGTGGACTGGTCGCCGGGCGAGCAGGGCGTGCTCGCCCACCTGCTCGCCGGGTGCCACGTGGGTCTGTCATGTTGACCGCCATGTTGACCGCTTTTGTGCGGTGGAGAGGGTACCCAGCGTAGAGTACGCTGACAATTATAAAATTAATTTTTTCGTTCAAAAAATGTACGAATACATCATAAACAAGTCAAATACACTCTCGTATAAAATACGGTACAAACTTTGGCGGTTAAAGTATATGCTTAAAATATGGATGAAGGGATGGGGCGGAATCGGAAGGGATCTTTGTTGGAGATGCATTCAGGAAGGGATGGAAATCAGGAAGGATTCGTCGAGAGGTGGGAAGGGATTCTTGGAAGGGAAATCGCTGGTGATAGTCTTAGCGATGAGATGTGGAGCTCCATGGCGAGTTGGCGACGGAGGACGGCGAGCGAGCACCTCCACTATACAAAAGCGTAAAAGAAACCTAGCTAGCTATATTGTGAGGTTGGACCTTCTCCTAGTCGCCGCTATAGAAGTTATACCAGAGGGGATCTAAGGACGAACAAAGGATAATAGTAGATGGGTATGACATTTGGTCCGAACTGGTTTTCATTTTTTATCTTTGTCCACAAAGAAGAAAGGAGTTAATGTATTTGTTTTACATAGTTTTCTCTATATATTTGACATCTTTGAATACCACCACTAACAGACAATCAATATGAGTATTTGATGACCAAAATCGCATAAAAATATACCAAGATCAACTGGCTAAAGCATATCTATTTTGAACTGTGGGCTCCAAATAATCCCGTCATAGATCGGGAAATAAGCTTATCCAACGGCCCACGTGGTGGGTTAATGACACGAACAAGCGCATTTGTTACTGTGTAGTATTCTTTTTAAATGAGTAAGCATTTCTACGAGAAAGGTCGGGCCTTAATTGTTTTTATTCTAGGTATTCTAAATCAATTCAACTATTAGAAAATTGAAGTGGTTTTTCATTCAAGTTACAAGATAGGGTCTAAAGCTCCGGGAAATAAATATGGGGAGTAGCATGGATTAATTCTAAACAATTAATTTCTATGTGTTATGCTCTTGTTCTTATGCAGGAACACCCAAAAGTTTTTATCCGTTTGCATCCACTTATAGGAGAACAGAGAACCTATTGTCTGCCGTACATGCCAAAGCCCAATAATCATTAATTGTTATTATTAATTGTTATTATACGTAGAGGAGGATAATCATTAATTGTTACGAACAATAATGCCCGTAGGATAAAGTTCTCTCTTTTATACTCATCCCATACACGTACACCATCGTTCCACAATATTAGAAGATCTTTAACCAATAGTTTGAGGTACACATCGATATCATTGCTAGGTTGCCTAGGCCCTTGGATCAGTAGTTGCATCATAATGTACTTTCGCTTCATGCAAAGCCAAGGAAGAAGGTTGTAGATGCATAAAGTCACCAGCTAAGTGCTATGATAACTACTCATGTTGCCAAAAAGATTCATCCCATCTGTACTCAACTCGAACCTTATATTCGTCACATCATATACAAAGTGCTTCTTATATTTTCTGTCGATGTTCCTCCATTGCACAGAATCAGCAGGGTGTCTGAGCATTCCATCCTTCTTACGCTCTTCAGCATGCCATCGTAGCAATTGGGCATGCCTTTTGTTCGCAAACAATCGCTTCAGACGGGGGATTATAGGGAAATACTACACCACCTTACGGGGACACCTCTTCTTCTTACGCTTCACCCCGACATCATCATTCTCAATATCATCATTGCCCTTATACCACTTTGCTTTGCAAACAACACAGGCATCCATGTCTGCAAACTCATTGCGATACAATATGCAATCGTTTGGACATGCGTGTATTCTTTGTGCTTCCAGTCCCAACGGGCAGACAACCTGCTTGGTCTGGTACGTAGTTGCAGGCAATACGTTACCCTCTAGAAGCAAGTCCCCCAAGAGACATAACAGCTCTGTAAAGCTCTTGTCGGACCAACCATTGCTTGCCTTCAACCGCAGTAGTGAAAGCACGGTATGCTACTTTTTGTGCTCCTCCTTGTAGCCTGGGTACAATGGCGTTGTAGAATCCTCTACCATACGCTGAAACTTTTGAAACTCCCTTTCGCTCGTGAAGTCCCCCTCCCCATCACGCAACATTTGATCTAGATCATCTTCGTGGCTATCAATGAACGTATCTTCCACCGCCGTCATATCGTTGTCTCTGTCATCTTCATCAATGTGTTGCTCTTCATGTACAATATCATCTTCATCAATGTGTTGCTCTTCATGTACAATATCATCTTCACCGTGCTCGGTCCAACAAGTATAGCCAGCCTTGAAACCCCTCGAAGCAAGTGTGCACGTATCGACTCTATGTTAGAAAACAGCTTCTCATTTTTGCAATCAACGCATGGACAACACATATAGTCCACCAGATTCTTCGACTTGTGTGCCGCAGCCATATTCAGAAAACAAGTCACACCATTAAAGAACTCTGGACCGCGACGATCCATGTCATACATCCACCTTCGGTCCATCTACAATTAATTATATCGAACTACATTTCAGTATATCAATAAACATACAAAAATAATTTATTCTTTACATTAGTCATGCAGTGCTAATTAATTAAAACAATAAACACATTATAAGCACATAACTGCAAATAACAATATAATTGTAAATGATTATATTTACAAATACATCTAGCAATTTTGCCTATATTAAGATACATCAAACCTTTTTCACTATTTAAATATCCATCTAGCATTTTTTAATTATTTACAAGATTTGTTTATTTCATTTTGTTATGTAGCTATTTGTTAAATTAAATTAATATACATCAAATAAGCATATAATTGAATATAATGATATATTTCTAAATAATTATGTATCTTGCAACTTTCATTATTGGAAAATCCATCTACCATTTTTCATTATTTAAATATTCAACTAGCAATTCTCACTATTTATAATTCATCTAGCAATTTTTACTATTTAAATATCCATATAACAAATTTTCATTATTTAAAAGAATTACAATTATGCATAATTGTCCATCTAGCAATTTTCATTACTTAGAAATCCACTACATCACTAAAATGGATGAGAATTATAATTTATTCAATAATTTAGCTATATCTTAATTTGAGCACTACTGACCTAAAGTGTTCACACCATACAATCAGCAATTTTCAACATCTAGAGCAATCTATAAAGTAAAATTTTACTACAAATATAACATAGATCAAGTCAATAATTAACCTCAAGAGAAATACAAGACAAATTTTAATACAATTTTTCAAGTGAACAACTTCGCCAACGTAATAACTACGAGAGCAAAGCAGAGCTCCTCTTTGTTCTCGCTTTCTACGAGAAGAAGTCGCCTCGAGAAATCGACAAAAATATTAACACAATTTTTGGCAAGACTTGCCAAGAAATAACAACCGAGAAAAGCGAGCACCTCTGCGTTCGCTTTCGACCAAGGAAGGTGTCGGTCGGGGCGACTTATATAAATAGCTTATCGCTGGGCTCATGCGTAACCGGTAGTGATAAGGTCACGTTACGCGGGAAAATTTGGATGCGCGGGAAAATACATATCACTGCCGATTAAATACTTAAACTGGCAGTAAAAGTTCTGATATCACTGTGGGTTATAAATAGAACCGGCAGTGATATTTCACTACCGGTTTTGGGTGTAAACCGGCAGTGATAGTCTGTTATCACTGCCGGTTGGTTAGCCAAACTGGCAATGATACATTTCCCGCGCAGCCGATCTTATGAACCGGCAGTGATATGTTATCATTGACGGCTCTATCCCAACCGGCAGTGATATGGCGGCAAGGATTGCCTGTTGTGTAGTAGTGTGTGAAGAACCAAAATGGGGCCTAGAAGGGGTGAATAGGAGCAAAATGAAATTTTCCCTTAAAAACTCAGGCCACTAAAAAGCCAACAAAAAGACTCAAATAGGTCAGCACTGGAAAAAAGTTCAGTACTCTTGGGTGAACAATAAAAATAGCATGATCATAAAATCAAGAATCGTTCTAACTTTTGATCTACTAATCCAAATCCCACGAAACTTTGTGTACCTTCCCATGGATGTCAAGGAACATATTCTAACCTTTAATCGCAAGAATTGATATCAAAGTTTTGACCTTTTTCAATTTGAAGGTTGCTGCAACCTACGTAAGGGAAAACTCACAAACTTCACCCTAAGCTTCTCTTGGGGATTTGATGATCAAGATGATCTTCCACATGTTACAGCAAGTAAGAACACCAAAGAAACACCCCTCAAACTTGCAAGATGAGATATGCACAAATCCTTTCTTTTCAAGCCAAGATTTGGTTTCTTGTAAATCTTGTTAAAGCTTGCTTTGATAATTAGGATATGATCTTCAAAATATTTATCCATTAATTATTCATCCTTGGTAGCACAAGATCAAAAAGAGATCAGAGAGAGACTAACACTTGAGCAAGAGATGTTCTAATGGATTTTGCTAGGTTAGAATATATTCTAGATGAGTTCCTCAACTACTTATGTGTCCTACATCTAGTTAAACATATAGCAGCTAGAAGGAGGTGAAGCACAACTCAAGTTGCAAGAAAGAATTAAGAAAAAAATACAAGAACAGAAACAAACTTTAGAACATAGATGAATTTAGATCATTCATTGCTTACAAAGGGATTGTTACAAAGCTGTACTTCCTGGTGTGCAAAGCTCAACAGAGTAAAAAGAAGCCAAAGAAATTTTCTCTAAGACTCCTCTTAGATTTGGTTTAGATATAGTTGGTACTAGAGGCATCCATCCACCCCTCTATTTATAGCACACTAGGAGCAATCCCTACCCTTAGATAACCTTATTAGCCCTCGAGAAATCTTATCAAGAGTTGGGATTTACTCCCTCTCTCATACATGGGCTAACCCAAAACCCAACAAAATCATGAGTTTTGACCGTACCGTAAAACACTAACTTAGCATCTACTACACCCGTGAGCACTTGATCCAACGATCCTCCTTCATTTGAGTAGAGCTCAAGTTAGCATCTTATCCATATGCTCTACGTGTATTGTTGTTCTGCACCATCAATAATTTACCTGCCCTTGGTAACCTGTCCGACCGTACTATAAAAAGAGCCAAAGTATACCCCCAGTGCCTAGATGAAACCGCTAGTGTGTGGTTCAACAACTCGAGGAAAATAGTGTACATGCGTCACCATAGGTTCCTTCGCAGGAATCATCCGTACCGCAATATGAAGAAACAATTCGACGGGACAAAGGAGGATGGTTCAGCTCCAATGCCTCTTCGTGGGGAAGAGGTTTATGATATGGTTAACGATCTTAATGTTGTACTTGGAAAGGGGAGTACTAATAATACATCGAGGTCTAATACTGAGAAGAGCACATGGAAGAAGAGATCCATATTCTGGGACTTGCCCTATTGAAAGGACTTAGAAGTTCGACACTGCATCGACGTCATGCATGCAGAGAAGAATATATGTGATAGCGTGCTTGGTTTTTTACTGAATTTTCCTACCAAAACAAAGGATGGACAGAAGGCACGAAGGGACCTGGAAGATATGAAAATTAGAGCCGAGCTACATCCTCAAGACATCGGGAAAGGCTGACTTTACCTTCCCTAGCTTGCTACACCCTGTCCAAGAAAGAGAAAACAGACCTTTGCAAGTGCTTGCATGGTGTTAAAGTTCCGTCCGATTACTCCGCAAATATCAAGAAACTGGTATTGATGAAAGATTTGAAGCTAACTGGCATGAAGTCTCATGATTGTCATGTGATGTTGACACAAATGCTACCTATTGCAATTAGAGGTAGTTTACCTAACAAGGTCCAAGAGGTAATCATGAGGTTGTGTTTCTTCTTTAACACGATTTCATAGAAGGTCATCAATCCCGTTGGACTTCATGAACTACAAGTTGATGTGGTCCAGACTATATGCCTGCTAGAGATGTATTTTCCTCCATCATTTTTTGATATCATGGTTCATCTCATTGTTCACCTTGTGAATGAGATAAATATTTGCGGCCCCGTATTTCTGCATCAGATGTACCCGTTCAAAAGGTATATGGGTGTTCTGAAGAAATATGTACGTAATCGATCTCTATCGGAAGGCTCCATTGTAGAAGGATACACAACCGAGGAGGTTATTGAGTTCTGCGTCGATTACATGGACGAGGTCGAACCGGTAGGAGTGCCTGTATCTCGCCATGAGGGCAGGATAACTGGGAAAGGTGTAATAGGAAAGAAATCTACAAATTCTTAAGATCATGTTTTGTTCGAACAGGCCAATTTCATAGTCTTGCAACAGTTAGTTGAGGTGTAACCGTATATGGACATACACAAGGATAAACTACGAAGGGAAAACCGTGGACGGTCAGAGGTTTGGATAACAAAAGAGCACAATCGTTTATTCAATCATTGGTTCAGGGAGCACATGTCTGGTGAAGAAACAAGTGCTACATTGAGGTGGTTAGGGCCTTCAGGTACAATCGTGACATGGCAAGGATATGACATAAATGGATATACATTTTACACGAGAGCTCAGGATAGCAAAAGCACTTACCAAAACAGTGGTGCCGTATAGATGCATACGACAACATAGGCAGTAAGAAGAGCAACTATTATGGGTTCATAGAGGAGATTTGGGAGCTTGACTACTGCATTTTCAAGATCCCGGTGTTTCGGTGTCGTTTGGTCCAACTCCCAAAGGGTGTCAAAGTTGACAAGTATGGCTTCACTACTGTGGACATCGAACATGTCGGATACAGAGACGAACCATTCGTACTTGTGAAGCAAACAACACAAGTCTTCTATGTAATCGACCCGACAGATAAGAAGCGCCATGTAGTTCTTCAAGGAAAAAGAAGGATCGTCAGGGTTGAGAATGCCGTGGATGAGGAAGAGTACAACCAGTTTGATGAGTTGCCTTCTTTCGTAGATGGCATCATCAGCCTCAAGGAAGAAGCCACTCAAGAAGTTACCTATCATCGTGATGATCACAACGAAGGCTAAATTGTAAAAGAAAATAATTAGTTAGGAGTAATAGCAATATTTGTCCTTGTATATGTGAAAAATAAGATAACGAAGTGAAATGTGATATGACTCCTTTTGACTGCGAAGTGATATGTTTGTCCAGCTAAAATGTTACCATATCTTCCCAAAAACAGTATGAAATTATTGTGAAAATATAAATTTTTAATAATCACATATAATTCCTTTTAAAATTAAAAAATAATATTAATTAGCAGAGTGATTAATTGTGCTGGTGTATGAACGAAAGATAATACTAATTAGCAGAGTGATTAATTGTACTGGTGTATGAACAAGGTGTAAGCATCTCCATACTGGTATGTTGGAGCAATCAAGACAGTACAGTGTATGACGAAGAAATCTCGAGCTAGATACTTACCATGTACACTTGTGCTTCGTATGGCATGAAACAAATCACACACTCCAGTGTGTCAAGTTCGATGAAGAAGGCTGTGGCTGCTGTCTCCTCTTCATCATGCCGTATGGTGGACTTGGTTACTTTCTTAGGCATATCCGCCGTCTTCTGCGGCGTCGCACTCCTTTTCTTCATGATCCTGAATCACGTACCCCAGTCCCCAGCATCAAAGCTTCAGTCACTGGCAATTCGTAGTCATCCCTCTTGTAGGCCAGCACTCCTGTGGTGTGAATCGTACTCTCAAGCTGGTAAGGAGGGCATCCGGTACACCGAGAGTTAGGAGTAATGGCAATATGTGTCCATGTCGGGACCCGAATTCGCAATCCGGAAACCCTCTGTGTTTTCAGCACTAGTCCCAGGATCAGTAGCTAGTGCCCATAGTTAACAAAGATGAATATCACAATCATACACAACGGATTAATAAATAAAGAATTCATCTTTTAATATAACATGTTGAACAACCTTAAGGTCAACTTACAATTGTGAAGCCTAGATGGCTTCAACTCGATAAAACAAGCGGTGAACGAAGAAGCGTCGGTGAATCCCATCAAAATACCACGGGCATTTGACAAGGTTCAATTTCTAGATATTCGCCTTCTTGCAGAACTTCTCCTTCTTCGAAGACAAAGACTTCTCCTCAACTGGTGATGTTTTGTTATAGCAAGGGTGAGTATACAACCGTACTCAACAAGTCATGCACAGAATGCAGTTCTATTACTACATGCATGGCTTATTCCAAAGGATTGGCTGAATGGTTCTTTTGCAATAAAACAGCATTCACAAATAATCATAATAGATAGAAAAGCAGTAAAACAAATAATACCCATAATGAATTTCGTAATCATTCTCAAGTAAAACATTTCTCATCCTTAACCAATTTCCATATCATATTGTCCACATTCCCAACCTCATTTTTATCAAAATCTAACCCTTGACTGTAATCCCCGAGCAATATTCAATACCGTAAACACGGCTATTCGAATAGTTTTTACACTTTGCAGAGGTTGTACACTTTACCCACAAGATACAATCAACTCACCACGTCAGCGATGAATCGCCATACAAGAGTATGCGAATGAGCGATCATAACAAAGCCTTTCAGAAACTTCTAGCTCAACTTAGGAACCTCTCCGGGTTGCCTTCACTATCACTTCCCTCACACTGAGCCGAAGTATAGGACCGACGAACACCGTTGGATAGGGTACCAAGCCGCAAGACAGCACGCTCCCCATCTGATTACCCGTAATCGCCACCCCGAGGTATCAAATGTGAGATATCAGAATCCTACTAAATTAGGTCTTCTCATTCAGACATGTGGTTGTACGAGTGACTCAGATCAAAGGCTTGCAAGGTGAAATCCTTAATTGACCAAGGCAAGACATCATTCTCTCAAAATTGGCGCACAGCACTCACAACACTCAACCATCCCAAATGCCACGATAGCCCACCTAGCATAAAGCAACTTGCCACTTGCCTCAGTGTAAATCCTTTACCACCCTAGTTGATTATTGCGTAACACAATGCCAACAACAACTCAACATCCATGTAGAACCACACTGGTTCCACATTTTGATTAAAACCGTTTGTGCTATCAATACACATTTCAAATAGTTTTAATAAAAAATCATCTGTAATATCAATGCACATGATAGACGATTTTAAATAAAAACCATCTGTGATGTTGAAGCGGGTGAGCAGCCAACGGAAGCAATGCTGGACGTAATCAAGACGAGGTTCAAGTTGCACGGCCGGCCCAAGCTAGCCACGAGCACAATCGGAGGTGAGCATTTCTTTAGAGGAATTCTTGAGAATTTTGCTTCAAGTTGTTGCTATAGTGTTAATTAGAACACTACATGAATCTGTTAGGGACGAGAGGTTCTATGATGGGATTGATGAGCTATGATGAGGATGCAGGAGAAATGGTACACGAATGCATACACAGGTGAGAATGGGGAGTGTCTGCATTGAGGGGACGTCGTGTACTAAACCAGTGTGAATCTTGTGCTTTGTTTTAGTATGTGTCATCTCTTGGACCATCCAAAAGATTCAGGGAACTGAGGGAAAATCCGTGCCGCTAACGGAATATCTGCAGGTTTACTTTTGCCTAACCAAGGTGCACTGCAATTACCCTCCTTAACCTAGCCATCGTTTAGGATCTACCCAATTTTCTTTCATGGAGCATAGGATAAATGCCCACCTAAAAATCAATATCAAGTAGTACTAGCAATTACTCTTAAGATCTTGACAGGGGTTTGCATAAAAAAAATCTTGACGGGGGAGTAAATTTCATCACAACAAGAAGTTCAAGCTGGCACTGCAATTACTAGCTAGTTATCCTTTTTTACATGTTATCCCAGATGCCTTTATTTGTTGGAAACATCAACATTATTGCCTTATTAATCCTTCCACGATAAACGTAACAACCAAAGAATGCTTCGCTGCAAACGCTTCGTTAAGGGCAACATCCCTGAGGTTTCTTCTGGCTCCTGTTCGTTCACAGGTCCTTGTCTTGCAAAACCATATGGCACCAGGAGTCAAAAAGATGACAAATTTAGCTCCATTTTTTTATCATAGGCTTCAGGTGTTTTCTCCAGTTCATGACGGTGGTCAGTTTCGCTTCTTTGTTGTGCTCAATTATTAGATGTCCACTGAATTTCTTCTTCGAATATCGCTTTCGAATAGGGGATCGACGGTGGTGCACGGATTGTGGAAGAGCTCGTTAGCCGTCACATCTTGGAGAAATTTGCCGACCAAAGGACTGAGTTTGATTGGAAATATATATTTTGGCGTCGCCTTCGTATTGAGCTAATTAAATCAAGTACAACCCTGCAAAGGGCGAATGCTACATCAGAACAGGAAGAGATGGAATTCACCGAAGATTGGATGGTGAACTTCCCTACATACATCGGGCCAAAGAAATATTATTGAATGCTCCACTAAAGGAAATGAGAGTCTCCGCTATTTAGTATCCCCAGTAATCGTTACGGATCTCATCATCAAACTTCTGCTTGAGTTCAGGATGCTTCTCAAAGTATTCGTCTGCTGTCATCGTGCTGATCTTTTTCTGTGTGTATAAACAAGATGTTAAAATGAATGTACAAGCAACCAGTTCCAAATTTGCCAAGGATCCACCTCACCTTCATCTGCTGCATATCAGCAATCTCCTTCTCTATCCTCTCTGATTCCTTCAGAGATACCTTTTCTGCTTCCTTCAGTTCGACTAACTACATGTGTCAAAAATCATATTTCAGAAAATATCTGAAGGGGTGATAGCAGAAGTCAAAATCCAGTTTGTACCAAAGCAAGCATATCAGGATAGAACAGGAAAGGTGAGACACAAACAGAACGGTGAATCCTCACCAGAGCATCAAATTTCGGCTTGTACTGAGGAGTGACTGTGTCCACATACTTGGGGATCTCAATACCTGCATTGGTACCATGATTGGTATCTCAATAAGAGGTCAAACAGATGAAAACAGCATAAACGCACAAGAATAACAATTGTACTGCAAGATAGCAAAACCAGTTACTAAATCATTTGGTATGCATTAAATCCAGATCCACTGTGGAGTTCAATGTTGTGACATGACTTTCATACAGCATATTTTTAGCGGCATCCTTTAAAAAATGAAAATAGAGAGTGACTCATATTGGCTGAATTTATCTAACATAACAGGTGTGCAACCTATGGTTCAAAGCTACCTGATATATTAGAATGTGATCGAATATCCATCACTCAGGCCATCTTGTGGTTGGATCATTTTTAAACAAAATATAGGCAAGTTACATTTAAAATCCTAATCAATGTTCCAAAGCACACATCAGTCACAAGTTGTAAATCCCAAATGATATCAAAACCAATTTTCTTGCAATTTAACAGCACACCAGTTTCCTAGAAATGCAAGTAAGGTGGAGGATATGGAAAGCGCATACTTTCATAAGCCTCCTTGTACATATCCACAACTTTTGATCCAACTCCTTTTCTGTAGTATTACCAATCAATTGGCTGGGGTTCCTGCAATAACAACATAAATACTTTTCTCAGATCACCCAACATGTTAGAACTTAGAAGAGATAATGCACGTTTCCAAGGTTGACATGACACTTTAACACAAGATCAATACAAAGCTAGCAAACAAACAGGGTTAAACTTTACAAGCATTTAACATGTCAGAGAACGACTGCTCAATTCATTCATGCCAGTCTTTTTTGTCATTGTGCAGCATATATCCATTTGCACTATTAATAAAGAACCTGACAGGGGTTTGTGATCTCTTGCTCAAAACCAGTCAACGCTTGGATTAAGAAGAAATCAAATAGGCCCTATCGTTTTCTGTCGGTCATAGCTAACCCACCGCTGAATCAAATAGGCCCTATCCTTTTCCTGTCGGTCATAGCTAACCTATTGCTAAAACAAATCTTAGAAGCAAAACGGGGTATTTCGATATTTGACACCCAATTCGCATGCCTTTCGGGCTCTGTGTATGACATGTGGATCCATCTAAGTCAATGACAGTGAGCCAGGGTGTCAAATATTGAAAAATTCGTTTTTAAAGGGTGTCAAATTTCAAAATCTCTCCATGGTGCACATCCATACAGCCATCTAATACGATAGTTTCAAGTTCTTGCTCATCTTTCACGGAAAAGAAGAAACCAATTTTCAGGCATCTCCTCCCCTCGGTACATATTATCATAGTTATAAGAAGATACTCACCGATGACCAAACCTATTCCAATTTACACACTCAGTTATTTTGTATTACCAACACATGCTTTCGTTTTAGGCGCAGGCCAGATTTTTCGTCATGGTTGTTGAGATTTGTTCGGCTGTACTCAACACTGTCGTATCATACGGACACTTTAGTGTAATCTAACAAAATGCAATGGCGTTGTTACAATCACAGGGGGTGCTTGATGCTTCGCCCAGTCCATCGATCAACATACGCTCCTCCTTTGTTTTTGCGAGGGACAAACGCTCCTGGCTCCACAAACAGATCCCACGCGCAATGGTGTTGATCAGCGAAACAAACCCCTGCTCTTATCTGACCGGGAACCAAACCCTAGCTACATTGGTTAGATTGATCATGCGAGTTGGAGGGACGGGATTGGTAGGCAAGGAAAGGTACCTGCGAGAACTTGGTCTGGAGCTGGTGGTTGATGTCGTCGAAGGCGCGGCGGAGGTTGCCGAACTCCTTGCGGGCCTCCTTGGAGACGAGCATCTTCCCCATGCCGTCCCAGTCGATCGCCTTCCCGGCCTTCGCCGCCGCGTCCGCCACCTTCTTCACCACCCCGTTCCCGCTCATCTTCGGCTTTGATCGACCCGGACTTGGCTACCTCAGGCCGCCGCCGCCGAACTGCGATTCTCCTGCTCCGATCTACCTCTCAGCCTTTTTTTTTGTCTTGGTTTGTTCATTTTGGTGGGCTCAATTCAAATGGATTACAGAAGATTCAGCGACATGATGGGCTTGGGCCGGCCGCCCAAAACTCAGTTAGGACTTGGGATGGGCCATTATGCAAATATAGCCTGTACAATGCCTTTTTAGATGCATAAAAGTAAATAGAAAAGAAGATGTTGATCCATTCCAATGACTCCATCATGTCGCTGAATCTTCTGTATCATAGACTTGACTACCTTAAAAAAAATGTGAGACTTGACATCTTTAGCATATCTTAACTAATAAAAGAAATTTACTATGCTCGTCTCATCCACACTTATGCTTTTCCTCTCAATAGTTATGAGCCCTCCTTGTCGTTAACCGTTTGGCCTTTTTCCCCTCTCCTTCTCACGTTGCCCCTTCCTCCCCTCCCCAGTTACTTCACCTCTCCCTTCCTCCTTAGATCCAACGCCGCCCCATAGTCAGCACGCATCGCCACCAATCCCAATACCATGCCGCACCGCCGGACCTTTGTCTCCCTCGTCAACTCCCCTGTCGAGGGAAGGGAGGTTGAAGTTGTCGGATCAAGGATGTCGGCTGCAAGATCAGGATGAAGGATGCCTCATGAACCGCCAAATCCAAATGGAGAAGGGAGGCGGCGGCAGGGATGATAGAGGGAGTCATCCCTAGGGACAGTAGGGGAGATGGCAGAGGGAGGTAACTGCAAGGACTAAGATGACGATGGCCACCCTTGAGTCCACCTCCCCACAACCCAGTGCCAAACAAAGTAATGATGGCAGAGAAGAAGCGGAGTAGCGCCTAGGGTGGATAAGGGAGGGGGTTGCATAGATACGACGGAGGTAGGGGTAGGGGGCGAGGCAATGGAGGTGAATGGTGGTGTGTGGGGAGGAGGTGGAGTGGGAGTGTGCGGAGGGTGATAGTAGGGGAGGAGGAGGAGTTGCTATGGGAAGAGGTGAGCAACAGCCGTCCCTGGTGACCGTGCTGAGGATTCGGCTCAAGCAACCGCCGGTGAGCGTATGGAACAAGATGCGCGTGAGCGAGCTGTGCACGAACTTCAAGTGTGTCCTGTTGTGGCCATGAGCACTAGCGGCGCTGAGGTTGCGACCACTATAATCTTCATTATCATAGACTTGAGTACCTTCAAAAATAATATCATAGACTGGACATGTTCAGCATATTACACTACATGGGGAGAACAACGCAAGCTGCAAGATGGTGTGGCTGGTACTAGGACGAGATACATTAATCCTAGGTTAATTTTTGGGAGTGACTAGAGAATGGTATTACCATTGTAATGGTATAGAAATATGTTTCATATAGTTTCAGTAAGTTTTGAGAAAATGTTTAAAAAGTTTCATATTTCAGTGAATTTTGCACATTTCTATAAGTTTCTAGAAGATTTCAAGCCATAGTTTCAACGAATTGCAGATTTTGGAACTCAAGTTTCACCAAGTTTTAGCCGATGAGTTTTTAAAAGTTTCAGCATGTTTTAACTAAAAGTTCCAAAAAGCTTCAACAAGTTTCAACAAATTTCAGCCAAAAGTTTCAATAAGTTTAAACAAGTTTGAAGTTTTGGGTAATTTCGATGAACTCACTTTCCTACGATGATGCTACCGACACCATCCACTGCTGACTCACTCTCTTCTCCTAGCTCCAGCCCTAACTATTATAGCCACGATGGAGTTGACCGATGTTACCCGCCGCAGAATTTATGCTAGAGCTCCGTGTCGAGCCTCCATCTCTCTCTCTCTTCCCCCACTCCAGCCCAAGCCCTGCACTATGTCACCGAGCAGCAGAGTCGCACTGCTATCAAATTCACTTACAGGTCCATCACCGCTTGCCCAACCACCCACGACCGTGCTCACCAATGGCGGCCTGCTCTCCCGCATCTTGCCCTCATGTACACACAAGGCCTCTACATAAACTCACTATTGTGTTGCCTCAGTTGATCCCGCCGTAGTCGCGCCATCTCGCCTGCCAGTAGCCACCATCATCGTAGCCATGAGTAGATTGGGATTTTTGGATGAAAAAGAGTAAAAAGGTAGAGAGCTGAAGAGAGCAAGCGCAGAGAGAGAGAGAGAGTTTACCGGAAGGAAAATGAGTGGAAGGGGATGGCTTTTCAAGCTATCCCGTTTATTCAAGAAGGAACCGTGTATGGTTCCTAAAATTTCTCAATCTTTATTAGTTGGAAACAACTACAATATTGTCTCATCCTTCCTTACAGAACAAACAAACAAATGACGAAGCATGTGCAAGGTCAGCAGGGGTCATTGCTAGTCTGCCAAAAACCATTTTCTATTTCCAACGTCCAACAGGTTGCTTCTTGGGGCTCCTCACGATCGGCTCCTGTTAGTTCACAGGTCCTTGTCCGCTCAAAAATAATGAACCACGTTTTCACAGATCATCCGCCTTATTGAAATAAAGGCGCACTGCCACTGTAACTATACATTCTTCCCATAATTGTGAAACTGAAAGATGTTTCAGTACCAGCAGATTGCGCAACGTTTCTCAATAGCTTCAGCTTATAGGAGAATTGGTTTGGTTGAAAGTCAGTAAAAGTAACGGTTATATATAGCTTGTCAACCAAAGGAATGGTTGATGTTGCACTGTAGCGATCCTTAGTGAGAAGATACTTAAAACTTCAAATGCAGAGCATCATGGTGGCCTCTCTAGTTCTGCTGCATGACGGTGGTCTATTTTGCCTTGTTTGTGATCAATTATGTGGCGTCCACTGAAAACTCTATTGCTGTGTCGCTGTCGAATAGGGGGGTTGGACTGTACGTGAATATTGTGAGTGAGCTTGTTTATGTCCGGATCGCCACAGCAGGAAGAAATCTGCCGACCAAAGGACTAAGTTCGTTCGGGTTGCGGTTGAATGTGTTTTTAGTATTTGCGAGCTATACTTAAACCAAATATGAGACACAAAAAATAAGTACAATTTCTCAAGAGGCTGAAAACTACTTCGCAATAGGAAGGCATGGCAACGGTGTTTTTCTTATGCTTACGTGCGATAGATCGACAATAGCTAAACAACCTTTGTGAATCGTCCTATAAAGTTTAATGCCACCTCCAGAGTGGGCCAAACGGGCGGCACGGCACGGTCCATTTTGGCTTGACTAATAAACGGGCCGTGCTATGCCGGCCCATGTACTGGGGAGCTAGCCCAAATACGGCCCATTGGCGTCACGTGTCGTGCCGTGCCGGCATTGGTCTGACGGGCCTAAATAGGCCAAAGCTAGTCCGTTAGTGTTAAAAAATAAAAACAGAAAAAATATTAGAAAATAGAAAATTATGAAAAATATAGAAAAATATGAAAAAAAATCAGAAAATGGGAAAAATTTAGAATAATTAGAAAAACTTTTAAAAAATATATGTAAATTAAGAAAAAGCTAAAATATGAAATAAATTCTAAAATGTGACAAATAATTGGAATTAAATAATGAGCTATTAATGTTTGGTTGCCTTGTTAAAAACTTTACCAAGTAAAAATTCAATAAGAGAAAACCTTGGCAAAGAAAAAAGAGTACAGTCTATAGCTCAGTGATACAAGAAAAAAGTGAAGATTACAATTATTCTTCCTGATTATCTAGATAAAGATTTTCAAACGCCTCCTCCAGCTCAATATTTTCTGTAGTATATTGAACTCATTGATCAGCTTGTTCCTAATCTTTCACAATAAGAAGTATTTCCACCATCTCACTTGTTAGATTTGTTCTTCTCTCCTTGGTTATTCTTCCGAATAGACTAAAAGTAGACTTTGAAGAAACCGAGGAGATAGAAACTGTTAACACATCCCGTACTAATATGAAAAGCACCGGATATATTACCTTGTGCTTGTGCCGCCACTGCAAAATGCTGAAGTCCTCCTTTTGCTGCTCTTGGTAGTTGACAATGTTGCTGTTGAGATAGGCAACTAGCTCCCTACCACTTATTGTGTCCACACTTGACGTTGTTGTAGTCAAACTCCTTAAGGAAGAGCCACTTGCACCCCATATCTTTCTCCATGCAATTTCTTCTTACCTGTTGTGGGTGTTGGTGGAGGTTGCTGCATACGAACTCCAGCAAACTTCTGATCGTACTTAGCATAAACTTGAGATAAGTTAGTATAGATATTTGAAAAATAACTAGAATAATCAATACCTACTGCATCTCTTAGGAGTGAGAGAACATTATAAAATCCTCGAAATTTAGCTCTAGGATCTAAAATAAATGCAAATGCATATAACATAGGAATATCTTGCCAATACTTCAAAATTTTATTTTTTATAGTATAAACAACTTCACGCAAGATATTATCATTTTTGTGGCTACTTAAGTGGGTAGCAATTTCTAAAATATGATGCACAATTAAAGAAGAGATTGAGTAATAAACTCCAAATAAAGCAATAGTGAAATCATAAAAAATTTCTAAAAATGAAAGTAAGTATTTAGCAATATACCAATGTTACTCTGTGAGTAGCGGTTGACCATCCCCATCTATGATAGTGCATGTTAATAAAAATAGAAAATGTGCTTTCATAGGGTATAAGAGACTTAAACATCAAGTAAGTAGAGTTCAATCAATAAGCCTTATATGCTGCTACTCGTTGATTAGAATTATTTAAGGAAGATATTGTAGTGCAAAAAGGTTCAAGATACTGATCTAACCTCTTCAAACCAAATTTAACTATAAGATTAATAATATGGCAAGCACAATGCTGATATAATAAGAAACATTCAGCACATGAATTGAAAAGCAGAGTAAGAATATTCATGGTAGAAGTATATGCTGAAGCGTTATCTAATGTTATTGCAAAAATCTTATCAGTAAGGCCAAAATCTTCCAGAACTTTTACAATACAATCAACAATATTTTTCGCGCCCGTGCATGCTTGTGTCAGTGCCCTTGCCGCTCCCGCGCCGCACATGGCCGAGCCCGCATTCATGCCCATTGCCGCACATGCGCACTCCTGAGCCTGCGACCGTATTCACCACCATGCACACGCCTGCCCTCGCATGTGCCAGTGCCGCACATGGTCGTGCCCAAGCCCAAGCTTGAGCCCACTGAGGGAAAGGTGGAGGGTTGGGGGACGCGCCCACTCACGTGTCATTATGGCCGTTGCCCACTACCTTGGCCACACACCCGCCGTGGCTATGGCCTCCCATCACCATTGCTGAGGCCATGGATGCGTGGGTAGGGGAGACACACTTGAGAGGTGGAGGGGAGGGGGATGGTGTAAGGACCCGAATTCACCAATTCGAATCCACTGTGTTTTGCCGCACTAGTCCCAGGATCAATCGCTAGTGCACACAGCTTAACATCGGTAAGCATCATATCATACACAACGATAAGAATAATAAGACTTTACTTATTGAATATAACTAGTGTATGATCTTATGATCACTTACATTATTCAGCCACATAGGCTAGACTGAAAGTAATTTGAACAAATGCAGCGGAAAATAGCAAAAGACGTAGATGTCCCATCAACACACCACAGGCGACTGACAAGGATTGGCCTAGTGACTCGCGTCCACCTGAAAGTCCTTCGGCGATGATATCTCCACTGTTGTTGGTTGTTAAGCAAGGGTGAGTACACCAACACGTACTCAACAAGTTGTGCACAAAATGCAATTCTATCATAGCTATATGCAGGCTTATTCCAAAGGAAAGGCTAAGGGTTCATTTGCAATAAAGCAACATTTAAGAACACATACGATACATAGATTGAAAAGACAGTAAAACAAATTAATAACAAGTAAATAGATTCAGTGATTCTCAAATAAACCCAAGTTTTCATCCTAAAGCAAGTTTCCTTTATTCACATGGCATCATGCCATCCCTTCTAGTTATCCATTATAATTAACTACCCCTTGACTGTAATTCCCGAGCATTGCTCAATACCGTGAGCATGGCTATCCGAATAGTTTGTACACTCTGCAGAGGTTATGCACTTTACCCACATGATACAACCATGCACCACACAGGTGAACGATTATAACAAAGCCTTTACAATGCATCCTCTTAACCCAGTGCTACCCGCTAAGGTTTCAACATCAAGGGTTACACCACCACAACAGGCCCCTCTTGCGCCATGTGAGTTTCTCCGTACACCCGGACTCACACCACCACGATAGCACTCAAGTTAAGCATTTGCAAATTAGTCAGCTAGGCTGCCCCATAACAGACATGTGGTTGCATGATTGACTTAGGTCAAAGGCTCGCAAGGTTAAGTCCTTAGGATTGATTAAAGCAAGACTTACACATACCCTCAGCTCCTCTGAGCCCACCCTGGCACACTTGCCCCTTCCACTTGCTTCAATCATAAAGTGATTACCACTTGGTTGATTACCAAGCACCACGTGCTACTCACAAATCAACATCGTTGTGTGACCTCCCCGCCACGACAACTCAATCTCTTTGTGTGACCACACATGACACACAAATTAACATCATTGTTCCATATTCCATTAGTCAAAATTAATACTCAACATTTCATGTACATGTGATGACGTGGCATGGCTAAGCAATTCTATTCCGTTCTAACCATCCATGTTGATTTCAGTATTAACCAACTATAGTGAACCAACCTAAGGTGACAAGTGGATTATGGCATACAAATAGCAAGGTAGGGTGTAATTCAAAGGGTACATTAACTAATCCCAAAGTTAAGTTGAAATCATTTGTACGCATAAAATATCATGCAATAAAGTAAATCAAAATAGCAATTTTGCAAATATGGGTGCAACATGATCAAAGCACAACTTGCCTTACTTAAGCTCCTGATATTGTTCCGAAGATTGTTCTTGAGTTGTTAATTCTTCCTTCGAAGTCTCGCACAATTCAACGTCTACGCGAATCGAGAAGAAATAGCAAATAAACACCAAAACCAAAGAACAAATGAACTCAAAAATTCAAAAAAAAGCCACCATTAGAAAGATCTCAATTTTACAAATTTTTAGGAATTTGAATCACCTCAATCGGAGTTCATATGCAAAAGTTATAGCCTTTAGAAGTTTTATAAATTCTGAAATTAGAAATTCTGATTTTTCCCGAATTATTTTTATAAAGAAAAAACCGAATTTATGATGTCAGCTGACGTCAGCACGGCACCGGATTGGTACGGCCGACACGTGGCCTAATATGAACCATTGGATACCAATCTAACGCTTCCTATTCAATCCGCAACGTGGCTTAACCCCAGCCATCCGATCTAAATCGGACGACCCACGTTTACCCACATGGTTTACTGTGCACTTAATCGACGTGGCTCATTCGTGACCCCACGATCTTAATCCAACGGCTAAGGCTTACCCGTGTGATCCACTATTCCCCGGGCGACGTGGACGATTCCCGATTGTCCGATGGCGATCCGACGGTCCACGAAGCTCGATCCTGGCGACGAGGAAGCGGCGGCGCGAAGTCACCGGAGCTGAAGACGAAGGTGAGCCCGACGGTGTTTCGGTGGTCCTCCGGCGACGAGAAGGAGCGGCATAGGTGCGCCTTGACGCGACGAACTCGGCTCTGACCTCAACACGTCGGAAGAGAATCTCCAGCGGTGCAATAGCGCGGTGAAAACCTCCGGTACTCCGGCGAACTCCCGAGCTTCGATGGTGACTCCTCGGGCAACGATACTTCAGCCAAAAGGTGCGGCGAACACGGGTGATCCTCGGGGAAAGCTTCGGGGGTCCTTAAATACCCACCCTGGCGCTAGATTTTGGAAACCATAATGGCGGCGGCGTCCGAGTTCGAGTCAAAGCCGGGTTGAAGATGACGCACGGATGGACAGCACATGGCAGATCAGATGGCCACCCTCCGTGCACGCGTTAGGGCTTCCGAAACGGTATGGGCTGATAACGGCCGTGTGATGAAGATCTAGTGGTTCGCAGCGATTTAAGATCCCTGAAATGACGTGGCTCGGTATTGGCCGTTGGATAACGATCTAACGGCTCATGTTACTCCTCCCGATTCAGCGTAGGTCCAGATAAAGAATGGGCATGACCCGTCTCTATTCACATGGATTTTCCGAGTTTTTGCATTTAAAATAATCTGAGAAATTCATTTGATTTATTTAAGACAATAAAAATACTCTAAAATTCCAGAAAAATCTCAAAATACTTTGAGACATTTTGGACTTAGATAAAATATTTTTGGTAAAACTTTATTTTAAACTTTTCTTTTTATAATTAATTCTCAACAAAAGGCAATATGTTTAAATTCAAAATAATTCCAATAAATCTCAGAAAATCCAAATAAATCCAAAAAATTCACAAAAATCATAAATTGTAATAAAATAATATTTAATAATTAAGAAGTCAAAAATTGGGATGTTACAGATGGCATTAGGGAGAAGGTGGGGAAGGCATGGTGACAGAGGGGAGGTGAGGTGAGTAGAAGGGGGAGAGTGGCTGGTGAGGGAGAGTGAGGGGCAGAGGGAGGCGAGGCGATGGGACCGTAGGAGGCCAGGCGATGGAGGTGGGAGAGGGAGGGGCGATGGGACCGTAGGAGGGGAGAGGGAGGGGCACCGGGCATGGAGGGCGGCAGTGAGGGGGCAGAGAGAGGAGTGCCGAGTAGAGGGGAGATGAGTGGGCGCTGGCATGGAGGGGAGGTGAAAGAGAAGCCGGTGTGGGGGAAGGGGAGGCAAGGGGGCGGTCGGCCGAACAGGACAAAGTGGGAGAGAGAGATCGAGAGAGGAGGGACCGAGCAACCAAGATGAGGGGGTAGGTGCATGGGTTTTCGGGGGGGGGGGAATGGGAGATGAGGGAAAAGAAGAGGGAGAGATAGAGACAAAGAGAGGAAGAGAGGGGGGATTGATTTCCCAACAGGCTCTAAATTTTTAGAGCTCTACAACGTTTGGCGAACAATAGAAACGGACAGTGATATGACGCATGAAAAGAAAATAAAGCTGATTTTAACATTCGCCTAGTTGATTCCATGCCACGCCTAATTTTAACAGGCGATTATGCTCGCTATAAAATCAACCTGAGCACTCTATTTGTTCAGCACTTTAGCACATCCCTCATTTGTTTAGCACATCCCACTCGCTCTCTCTCATTTTTCTCTCGGTTTGCTGTGAGTTTGTTCTCTTTTTTTCTCTCTAGCCACGAAACAAAATGTTTGGCAAGAGCAAGAGTAGGTGGACACGCCCTCGCTCTCCAAGTCCCCCTCGTTGGGATCATAAGATTGATCTGTGCCAACTCTCCCTCAACATAGGAGGCTATAGCATGGATGACCGTCATTTGGATGGTACACATAGCATTGAGGATGCCTCTTACATTCTCAATGGCCAGGCGTCAGTATCCGTATCGAGCAATGATAGTGCTACATCTATGCATCTGGGATGGGTGTCAATATCTGGCTCTAGCCCGAGTTTTGATGCTGCTACATCGGGGCATTCGGAACGGACGTCTGTATACGGTAGTCGACGTGCATGATACTGACAACATATGGATAGAACCATCAAAAGTATGGATAGACATGAGGTAGTGTATGCTATTTGTAAATACTATCAATCTAAATTATCTACACATGTATGTGGAGGAATAGGTCATCTCAAATGGCACACGAAGGCATGCTTGAAAAAGATATCGATAGGATGAAGACTGGGTGAGGGCATCCAGATACAGCTCAACTTCAACACCGTAAGTATATGGATATACAATATTGATATAGCTAGAAATGAAATTGTACGTTATATAGTTATGGAGGATTTTTCACTTAGAATAGGTGAGAGCTCTAATTTTGAAAGGATGGTGTAACGTGGTTTTTGCCCACAATATCAACATGTTAATAGGAAAACAATTACACATGATATATACACAATGTACAAAAATAAACTAGCAATGTTGAAATAGGCATTCACAAGAGTTTGTTATTCCTTTGCCTTGACATCAGATATGGACATCCTTCCACCAAAGAGTAGCCTATCTTAGCGTTATCGCACATTACTTGGATGACGACCACATCCTAAGCAAAAGGGTCATAGAGTTTAGGCTAATCGATAAGGCACACACTAGAAAGGCTATCTCTAACTATGCACGTAAGGTTATTACTGACTTTAACATAGAAAATATAATTATTTTAATCACTCTTGACAATGCATTAGCTAACACGACAGCCATAGAGCATCTCTCACCGCACTTTGAGACTTATGTTGGAGGTTTTGTACTCCACCAAAAATGTGTATGCTATATCATTAATCTTGCTTCATAGATAGGTTTGGATATAATAAAAGCTAATTTAAACAACATACGTGATGCTATCAATTTTATTATAGGTTCGTCTAGTTCTTAGAGTACTCCAAGGCCAACATAAGCAACTAAAAAAATTCAACTTTGATATGAAGGTTAGATAGAACTCTACGTATACTATGATAGAGCGGTGCAAGGACTACGAGCATATTATCACAATCTTCGTCAATTGCAATAATGGTAAGTCATTGGTTTGTGATGTGGATTGGGAAGTTGCTTGTCATTTTCATCAATTTTAGAAATTTTGTACAATACAACCAACATGTTATCCGTTGTGTACTACCTAACTTCTTGTTTAGTCATCGAGTGGTTTTAAATTATTGCTAATAATTTTAAAAAATTAGAGATAATTGTATTTTACAACCCATTATAGAACGAAAGGAGAAAAAATTTGAAAAATATTTTCAAGCTATTCCGCGTCTCTAGTATTTTTCTACTAATCTAAATCCTCGAAGAAAATTATCTGATTTGCAAGATGCTTTCGAGGGAATAGGTGAAGTATTCAATTTTGATTTCTTTAAGGCATATACTCATGTCTATAATGAGTTTTTCAGAGTTTTCGATAAATATTACGAAAAGTCTGGCAGTAGAAGTGAAGCAAGAAGATCTACCTCAACAACACAATAAGCACAAGGCAATTCGACCGCTTCAAACAAATGGAAGAAGCTAAAATACAAGGCGTCTAGTTAGTTTTCTGAAGTGTCGAACAGGTTGCAATAGAATCCATGGGTAGAGATCAACCACTACCTTAAGACACCTTTCATGGAGAGTGAGTTTGACATATGAGGATAAACGACTCAGTTTGCTCTTGTGGTGGAAGAATCACAAACTTATTTACTCCATGCTATTGCATTTTGCACGGGATGTACTTATGGTTTCAGCATCTACTGTCTCGTCGAAAGCTACTTTCAATTTGGTGGAGAGGATACTTGAGCTGAGTAGGTCATCTTTGAATCCTGAGATGATTGAGACAATTACATGCCTCAAAGACTGGGAGCGTGCAGATGAAAGGACACAACATTAGATCGAGGATTCGGAGATCACGGGCGCGATAGCCGACTTTGACCATCTCGACCACGAGTAGTCTATACATATGTACATAGTTACTGTACTCTTTTTCTTATAAGGTACTTCACACTGGGGTGTAAAGTTTTTAATGAGGTAATAACTATATACCTATTCAAAAATGAATAAAATTTACTTTTTTTTCTCAATATTTCTATCTATTGTCGTGCTTCTCCTTCTCCCTTTTTCTCATTGCAATAGTACAAATGGGTCAGGCCTGGACCAGCATGGCACAAAGTGCAAATAGGCTATGCCTGAACTCGCCAAAGGGGAGCCGCACCGGCACAACACAATATGGTGGGCACGACGGGCTATGCCGGCCTAACACAGTTCAAACACAAAGCACAATAGACCCGTACCGGGCCAGCCCGGCATGGCACGACGCCCGCCACTGGCTGCATATCACCACCATACCAAATGAAACCATCCATTTTTGTCCACAGAGATTTCACGTGAGCATAGTATTTTTACTATCTATAACATGACCGATAATTTCACATTGACAACATCCATATCTAATTTCAATGTGCTTTATCGCAGAATATTGATCGTCTAAGAATTAAGAACGCGGTACCCAAAAGCAAGGATGAATTCAAGCATCCATGCAAACTGGTGTGGTAGCATGTCTAGTAGAGTTTAGTAATAATTTTGTTTTGTTTATACTAATTATGTCCATGTTGAGCTTCAACCTTTAGTTGGTGATAATGCTCTGGAGATTGCTGCAATCCTCTACAGCTCACAATTTTGGCTCTTCCTTCTTCGGTGGAAGTCCTGTTGTCCCTATGTAACCTCTTGTGTAAGTAACAAATGGGTGGCTATGGTCTTTACCTATGGCACCAACAAGTAGTATTCATCATCAATCGAACGGTCGAGATTTCATGTGGGAATAGTATTTCTACTATCTATAAGATGATCGAGAATTTCACAATGACAACATCCACATCTTATTTCAATCTGAACTATGGCAGAACATTGCTCGTGCGAGCCGGTACCCAAAAACAAGGATGAACTTAGGCATCCTTGCAATCGAACTAAACGATCAAAAACCTAAAATTTCCAATCATTAGCTCGATGTCTCACTCTCATAACTCCATGGTGTGATACGGAGTCATCAAGCAAGAATCACATTTGTTCAGAGCCTCGGCCGGTACGTAATAGTGGGCATCGCTACGCAAAGGATCAGAGGACATGGGAACCATAAAATCGTCTTCATGCCCAACCGCCGTGGAGAGGGACAAGCGACATGGTTACCTCTCGTCGGCGGGGAAACCGACGTGCCTCTCCTAGCCTCGAAGAGCTAGCCCCATCGTCCTGTCGCCATTAGACCATATCCAACCGATTCCCAGGGTTTCATTCCCTTCCCAGCCTCTGAAGGGATTCCCTTCCTAGCAATGCACTCCAACCGATTCCCTTCCCTTCCCAGAAATACCTAACTTTTCCTCCTCCCCTCTCATCCAACCCAGCCATTCTATATATTGAGGGGTTGCATTCATCAGGTTAGTCACCCACAACCCATTGCCAACTTCAAAATGAGTCAGTCCAATTCTTCCTCAAGTGATGAACTAGGCTTTACTGATGATGAGGACACCCTTCTCTTCGCAATCGCAGAGGAGGAGGAGATGCAAGCGCGAGGAACGAACCGTCGACGGGATCGGTTCGGGACATGCGTGATCAACCGAGGTCCACGCTGAAGGCGGCTTGGCTTTATGGTGATTACCGCTTCTTCCCGTGTGCGCCACGCATTTTTCAAAGCGGAGGTAACAAACCGAGAGTTGCAGCAAAGATAAATGATGTACTTGTAAGGTTTCATTTTTTCTAAGTCGTTCCGCATACGCAGGTTTCGGATGAGCCGGTCCCTATTTTTGCGAATAACGAATGCTGTTGAAGGACACGACGTTTGGTTCCAGCAAAGAAGGGATCGGAAGGGGAAGCTTGGTTTGCATCCTCTTCAGAAAGTAACAGCAGCTCTCCGTCAGCTAGCGTACGGCGTTCCTGCTGACGCTGTGGACGAGTACCTCCGTATTGCGGAAAGCACGGCCCTTGTAGCTCTCAAGAAGTTCGTGAAGGCGGTGGTGGAGGTTTTCGGGGAGGAGTACCTCCGATCTCCTAACGCGGAAGACATTGCTAGACTCCTTGCTGTTGGTGAGCACAGGGGTTTCCCTGGTATGCTTGGTAGCATCGACTGCATGCATTGGACCTGGAAGAACTGTCCGAAAGCATGGCAAGGGGCATTCACCGGGCATACTCACAAGCCTTCCATAGTCCTCGAGGCGGTTGCTTCGTACGACTTGTGGATTTGGCATGCTTTTTTATGATGACAGAAGCATGAGCGATATTAATGTGTTACACCGTTCTAACATATTTTCTAGGGAAAATGATGGTATGACCCGTGATAAACTACATAAATCAGCGGCACTCCGTATGACATGGGTACTACCTCGCGGATGGCATTTACCTGAGTGGGGTACCTTTGTTAAGGCGATTTCAGCGCCGATGGGAAACAAGAGGATCCACTTCTCGCAGATCTGATCCGCCGCAAGGAAGGATGTCGAGAGAGCATTTGGAGTGCTCGAGTAGGTTTGCCATTGTCGGGGGCCCGGCGATGTTGGCACAGAGTACATTAAGGCATATAATGATTGCATGTATCATTTTGCATAACATGATCGTGGAGGATGAGAGGAATGGGCCACCACGAAATGAACTTCGACTATATGGGAACTCCGTCGTTCTGGGACGTCACCCAACGGGTCGGTCTTGCACTGCATACAAGCAACTCAAAGGCGGAGGGATCGCCAACTTCACCATCAGTTGCAGGCGGATCTGGTCGAACACCTTTGGTCACGGCACGGGGGATAATGCAAGTGTAAGCTATGTTTCCTTGTGAGAGTGTTATGTATCAATGTAAGGTTCAATAAATAAGTGAACTTGGTAGTTCCGTGAAATGAAATGGAAAGCTCAAAACAGGATAACCGACAATGCAGACATTACAAATCCGGTAAGTCTGCAATACAACTAGATAGTTCAAACATTAACACAACATTACACAATAG
The DNA here is from genome assembly GCA_036346375.1 of Guadua angustifolia. NCBI lineage: Eukaryota > Viridiplantae > Streptophyta > Magnoliopsida > Poales > Poaceae > Guadua > Guadua angustifolia. Next base: position 53,005 of record JAYEVE010001379.1, read on the forward strand.
TAGAGGCCCTCCCTCAAACTAGATAGTTCGCACATGAACACAACAACCCAACACAACAAAGCAACAAACTAGATAGTTCACACAATATAACTAGGTAGTTCACACAATAAATAAAGGTAGTTCAAACATTAACACAATATTACACAATAGTAGAGGGACGACAACTCGATCTAGATAGTTCAAAGCAGGGGATGATGAAGGCAACAATTACTTGTTCATTGCACGACGACTCGTCATAATCTCATTCTGTCGACTCTCGTAGTACTCACGAAGCAATCCATTACACGAGTTCATGTCAATATTCATAATCCTTTCATTCTCCGCTTCCTCTGACATGGCGCTTTTTTCTTACGTATTTCTAGCATAGTAGCCGCCTTTTCATACGTATTTCCACAGAGCAGCTCTGAACTCATTCATCTTGTTGAATTGCTCGAGATCGCACCCACAGATGACATGCTAGGCGTACCACCACGCTTCCTCATGACCTTCGGCGTCCGGCCTTGTGGCCTTTCTAGCTCATCGGATGATGCTTGCGAGGCACAGTCGATAGGAATGTCATTGGACCCTTCATGTCCTCCCGTCTTTTGCTTCTTGTGGGACAAGTGCGAAGACCACTTCGGATGATCCATAAGCGGTACCCAACAATGGTGGAAGCGAATGGCTTGCCCTCAATGTCTGGTACATCGTACAAAGCATGGGCCATCTGCAAAAAGAGAAGACAATTACAACATGACTACAAGTGCTGACTACAAACTTGGACAATTACTTACCCTATCACGCTCGGTGCTCCCACTCTGATGTAGACCGTCGGTCTGATTGAGATACCCAGCATATTTGCTAACACACTCATTTATCAATGACCAGCGGTTAACCAATGCTTTCTTCGATCTTGCCTTCATGTGTTCCTTGCTATAGGTCGTGTAATAATCAGCAATTCGGTCCAATCGTGTCCGTGATTGGTCCTTCCCAACAATGGGGTCTAGGCTCACATTCAACCAATTTGAGACTAGAACTTCATCCTCTCTTGTGATCCATTTGGTCCTCTCGGCTCTGGAGCTGTTTTGGTCCCCTTCTTCACGTGCGTGGACCGACTCGGGGCAGCATGAGTCGTGCCCATGGTCGACAGTGCTACCGGAGGAGATAACCCATGCACCACAGCATCCAAGTCCTCCTGAAGGAAGTTCAAGTAGAAAGGGTCCATGTCGTCCTCCCTGATCATTGAAAGCACACACACAGTTTGTTATTACGGAATAATGGCAAAGTAATGTGGGAACAATATGATTCAGCATGAAACAAACATCACATTGATTGAAATTACGGTAAGGATTACAAGTTCATAGCTAGATGGTCCAAAATACAATAAAGCTCACTTAGCGGTTTGAAAGCCACATGGTCCAAATTAAAGCATACAACACACATGAAGATCTAAACATAGTGGCCCGAGCGATGGGACTCGAATCCACATTCGCTAAGTAGAGAATCCGTGGAGTAGTCATTTGTGGGGAGTTGTTCGGCTGGTGTAGTCCGCGGCACTCGTCGTCCGGATCAACTCCTCGGCAGATGCAAGGTGAGCGAAACACAGTCGGAGAAGGTGGAGTGGTAAAGTCAACCATGTCCAACGACATCTTCTCCAAGGTATCGACTATGAACTCGACACGAAGAAGTCTTATTTGTTAATGTCATTGGCCCAAGGCTCATCACTTGGGAGGAAGTTGTCGGCGATGGTCTGAGCTGCTCGGCTCTCTCCTCCAGCAGATCTCGCATCCTGGAGAGGACGCCTCGAAGGGTCTCCGAGTCCATCTAAAACAGCACGTCAGGACAATAGTTCGGACAGATACTTCACACGCAAAGAAGTAAAGCATTTATGAAGATATACTTGCCTCCTGCAATTCTGGTGATAACAAGTAAAGCATCTATGAAGATATACTTGGCTCACACAGAAACAAGTAAAGCATCTAGGAGATCAGGTACATTTTTATCTGGCATGCTGGTAGAACTATTAAGGTCAAGCAATAACTGTGAATGCTCTGATCCTGTTGCCGAAAACAACTTGTGTCATACGCAATTCGAATCAGCTAAACTGGTGTGAGCTCAGCTCTGCAGTTCGAATCACCATGGTAAATGTTGCCTCATTCAGGATCAGGATCACACATAAAACTTGGCAACAGGATCAGGATCACCCATACAAGCTAATCACACATACAAGCTAATCACACATACAACTTGGCAACTTGGCAACAGGATCAGGATCAGGATGACACATACAAGCTATTCACACAAGATAACTACAATAAATATGAAGTTTATTTTAGTGTTCTCATATGTCGGGTTGCCTTAATAGGCCCTTGTCAGGACCCGGATTTACCAAATCCGACCCCTCTGTATTTCAACCGCGCTAGTCCGAGAGCGGCTAAGCGCACAAGCATTCTGATGATGACAACACAGACATATCATAAAGTTCATAACAGTAATAAGCAAAGGAGTGCAACAACATAAATATCCATCATCACATTATTACAAGTATGAAGCCTTACGGCTGAAGTGTAAAAGTAACAGCGGAAATGTAGAACAAAATCGAGCCACTCAGTGTGCCCACAGGCAACCGACTGGGGTGCGCTCCCTAGAAGAACGAGTCGTCATCCTCTTCATAGTCCTCTCCACAGATGTCGAACGGTGGATCGTTGGCCCTTTGATAGCCTCTTCTCCCATCATCTGCTTTATGGAATAAGCAGCCCCGCAATGAAAAGCGGGGTGAGTATGCAACATACTTCGCAAGTCTCGGAAACTTAATGCAAGTAACTAAATGCATGGCTTGAACAAAGGAAGGCATAATATGGTTCATTTGCATAAAGCGAAATTGAAACTTAAATACAAGTAATAATTTCATAAAGCAGCATTTAACAAAAATGTAAATAGCATAAATAATTAAACTTGAAGTATAACAATTTTCGAGTTCCAACTCACGGATGGCTCTAGCCGCCAAACTAATATCCAAAGCTCCATTTGCTCATGATTCCCAACCACATTTCATTTTAAACCAAATCCATCATTTTTCATTTGAAACCAAAACCGAAAATCTACTATGTGAAAGCGTTCCACGCTTGCCCTTATCCGTAAGCACGGCTACTCAAGTAGTTTTAAAGACTCTGCAGAGTGGTACACTTTACCCCACGACATGATCAACCCTTTGCGCCATACAATTAACACACTTCCTTTGGTGTGTCGGCAGAAGATCATGACAAGGCCTTTACAATGCATATACCGCTACCGACTTCACCGCTAAGGTTTCGCTCTCCATTTCTTGCGCCTTGCAAGTGTCACACGACAAACTCGCACTGACCTCAATTGGCGAAGTCAAATAACGATACATGCAAATTACTTAGCCAAGTTGTACCCATATAGACATGTGGTTGTACTATATAGCATGGCCCATGGTAACACACGACCGGTCCTTAATTGACTAGGGCGGACAATCACATTCCAAAATTTTGTGCATCCCGCACCCACCATACAACCAATCCGCCCCGGTCTAAACCATTTTTCACTTTTACTTTTCAAATTAATACCGACAACACCAATTGCCATAATTTCCAAAATTTCCTTTTGAATCAAATATGAAAGCATTTCCATAATGGTAAGGTACAAGCGTGATTAAGCATGGCTAAGCATTTTCTACCGTTCCCATAGCAAGATTAATTACCATTAACTACAGTAATTAGTTTTCCTAAGGTGTCAATGGTTGTCAACATGAATATCAATGTGGTTATAACAATTTGGCATCTAACTAAGCATTTAAAAATGACATTAAAATACAATTCATAATTCAAATAGCATGCAATAATTTAAAAGACAAAATAGCATTTCATAAACTTGGGTCCAAAATGGTCAAGGGAGACTTGCCTTCCACCTCTTCTGCTGCTGCTACCCCTGCTGGATGTTCCTCTCGCTCAACCGGCGCGTTGTCTACTCGCAAAACACGCAAATCGAGGCAACAATAAATAAAACCAGAAATAAATAAAATTCAAAAATTCATAAAAATAACACCAACAGATAGATCTTGATTTTATACGAATTTAGGAATTTGAATCGTTCAAATCGAAGTTCGAGCGGAGGAGAACGAGCGTTCAAGTTTAAATGGAGAGAAAATCGAAAATAAAATAAGTTGACACGTGTCTACCGTTATTGGTTGAATATTCGGATTTTCTCGGATTTATCAGCGATTTAACGAAAAATTTGTGTCGCCGACATGCGGGGTCCACCGGTCGGTGACACAGTTCTCGGCGTGAGGTGGCGCTACAGTGAAACACGTGGTCGCACGTGGCGATGACGTGCCTGACACGTGGTGGTGACATGGCGAATCACGGGCGAATAAGTGCCGACGTGGCGCCGCGTGAGAGGTTAAGATCTCGGTGGCACCAACGTGGCAAGTACATGGCAAACCCTCAGATCCAAAGTACGCAGTGGCGGGGACGTGGCAGACACGGGGCAACACGTAGGGCTCTGGGCAGGTGGCGCAGAGCGTGGCATACACTGCTACACGGGCGAAAAGGGTGGCGTGGCGGCTTACCGAGTCGTGACGGTGCGGCAGGATGTAGCGGCGGCGTGGAGCGAGGTGGCGTCGATGGGCGTCGACGGCAGAAAAAGCTCAAGACCGACAATGAGGGCGGCGCTATTCCACCGGGCGGGGACGACGACGCGTCAAGCGGCGGAATAACGGCGGAGGGAGCGAAGAGTTAGCGATTGGGTAACCCTTGAAAAGAGAACTCAGCGGGACCAAAAGATGTGGCGGAGGCTCACCGGAGAGGGAAGAAGAGGCGACGGAATGGCTCGGCACGGTCCTCGCACTCCGGCGAGGCTAGCGGCCACCGGACAGGCGTCTCGCCGGTGAGACTTGGGGAAAAGGAGCGGCGAGAGGAAAACCTAGAGGCGGCGGCTCGATGTCTTAAATAGTCTCGGGAGGCGAGAAAGCGACACGGAGTCGAGAACATCCGCGGCTAGGGCTACGAGGCGGCGGCGCTGAGCGAGACGGCGTGGGCGCGACGAGATGCGTTAGATCAGGATCGGACGAGCGTCTCGGCTTATTTGTTTAGGTTTAGGGTTACTATGGGTGGCGACGGATTTTTGGTAGTATGATCTGCGATCGTGGTGAGATGCTAGAACTTACGGTGGTTGGGCGGACCGAAATGAGCAGAGATGGGCCGCATGAGAATGAGCAGTGTATTCGCCCAAAGATAACTAAGAGATTTAATTTCATTTCGGATTAAAGAAATACGAGAAATTCAAATAGACTTCAATAAATTCGAATAAATAGCAAATAAATTCAAATAAATCTCCAAAAATACAGAAAAATCAAATAAAATACAAGGAACCCAATAAAATAATAAATAATTAATTTGAGTTATAAATTATTCAAATTAAATCCTTGTTGACTTTAAAAATTCAATTTAAGATATATTTAATTCGAGAAAAATTTTCCGGGTTCGGGTTTTGAAATTCAAATCCAATAAACTGAAAATCGGAATGTTACAAACCTCCCCCCTAACAAGAAATCTCGACCCCGAGATTTGAGACTAACCAGGGAAAAAGGCTGGGGTAGTCCGCTCGAAGATCCTCCTCGCGCTCCCAGGTGGCTTCCTCTTCTGGATGGTTGCTCCACTGCACCTTGCAGAACTTGATCACCTTGTTTCTTGTCCTGCGCTCAGCTTCCTCCAGAATTCTGATCGGGTACTCCGGATAAGTGAGATCTTCATGCAGCTCAACATCATCTACACGCATCTGCTGCTCTGGCACTCGGAGACACTTCCTCAACTGTGACACATGGAATACGTCGTGCACATTGGACATCTGCGGTGGCAACTCCAGCTGATACGCCACTTCCCCGCTTCTGGCTAGAATGGGAAAAGGTCCAATGAATCTCGGTGCCAACTTGCCTCGAACTCCAAATCGGCGCATACCTCTGAGCGGGGAGACTTTCAGGTACACATGATCACCAGGAGCAAAGGCCAACGCTATTCTGCGATTATCTGCATAGCTCTTACGCCGATCATTGCGATCCTCAACCTCTCTGAATCATCTTCACTTGTTCCTCACCGCTGCAGAATCTCTGGTCCAAAGATCCGGCGATCTCTGTCTCGTGCCAACAGGCGGTGTCTGCACTTCCTTCCATCTGAGCCTCAAGCGGTGCCATCGCAAGCGGCACGATAAATTGTTGTTGTAGGAGAACTCTGATATGGCAACATCTCGATCCCAGCCGGTTGCATTGACGGCGACAAGCTCTCAAAGATGTCCTCTAGAATCTGATTCACCCGCTCTGTCTGTCCATCTGTCTGAGGGTGATAAGCCGTACTGAAATTCAGATTGGTGCCTAATGCTTCTTGTAACTTTTGCCAGAATCTAGATGTGAATTGGGTGCCCCGATCCGAAACAATCCTCTTGGGCACACCATGCATACACACAATCCGAGACATGTACAGCTCTGCAAGCCTACCCCCAGTATATGTCGTCTTCACCAGTATAAAATGTGCAACCTTCGTTAGTCGGTCCACGACAACCCAAATCGAGTCATAGCCAGACCTGGTCCTCGGAAGTCCTGTGATGAAATCCATGCCAATCTCTTCCCACTTCCACTCAGGTACTCTCAACGGCTGCAACAGACCTGCTGGCCTCTGATGCTCAGCTTTGACCCGCTGGCACACATCACACAAGGCTATGAACTCTGCAATCTCCTTCCTCATCCTCGGCCACCAATAAACACCTCGAAGGTCGTGATACATCTTGGTGTTGCCAGGATGAATTGAGTATGCCGACTCATGCGCTTCCTTCAGGATCAACTGCTTGAGCTCCTTCTGGTTCGGCACATAGATGCTCTTCCAAGCCAAACTGTACCCTCCTGATCTTCTGAGAATCCGGGGGCTTTTCCTTCCTTGATCCTTTCCTTAATCTTCTCGGCTTCCTTGTCAGACTTCTACAACTTCTTGATTTGGTCCACAGTAGTCATTTGAATCTCCAAAGCAAAGAACAGATCCTTCCTCTACCAATCCCAGATTAGAGATGCTGAAACTCCTCGTGAAGTGCGTGTTGAACCACAGTGTTGCAATGACTCTTAGGCTCGAGCATCGGAATCGACATTCGCCTTACGGGATGGTAATGAATGCCCACATCGTAGTCCTTTATCGGCTCTAACCATCTTCTTTGCCTCAAGTTCGGATCTGCTGAGTGAAGATGTATTTCAGACTCTTGTGGTGCAGTGAAGATCTCGTGATCTGTTCCCAATAAGATAGTGCCTCCGGATCTTCAACGCGATGCACAACAAAGAACCAACCTGGTCATGGGTCGGGTAATTAGCCTCATGTGGTCGCAATTGCCCTTGGCGTATCGACGACCTTACCTCCTGCATCAAGACACACCCAAGACCCGACCTCGAAGCATCGCGAGAGATCTCAAAGCCCTTCTGAATATCAGGGCAGACAAGCACCGGGGCTGTCGTCAACCTCTTCTTCAACTCGAAAGCTCTGCTCGCAAGCTTCAGTCCACTCATACTTCTTCTCTTTCTTCAGCAACTGAGTCAGTGGTCTAGCAATCTTCGAGAAACCCTCGATGAATCTTCTGTAATACCCTGCTAGGCCAAGGAAACTCCAGATATCCCAAGATCGACTTGGTGCTCCAATCAAGCACATCTCTCACCTTTCCGGATCAACCGAGACTCCTCCAAAGAAATGCGTGACCTTAAAAGCAACCTCTGTCAACCGAACTCGCAGACTTTTTGAACTTGGCGTCTGTTGGTGACTTTGAGCTTCTCTAAGACCAACCTCAAATGTGCGGCATGCTCGGACTCATCTCGAGAGTAGATAAGGATATCATCAATGAACACCACTACAAACCGATCCGGGTAATCCATGAATATCTTGTTCATCGATTCATGAAATACGCCGAGGCATTAGTCGAGACCAAAGGACATGACCGTGTACTCATCTGACCCGCATCGAGTGGTGAAGGTTTGTCTTGAATATCCTGCGGCCGATCTTCACCGATGGTATCGATCGCAGATCAATCTTGGAGAATATCAGGGCTCTTCACTGATCAAACAAGTCATCGATGCGAGGCGCGGATACTTGTTCTTGATGGTGACTTCATTGAGCCTCAGAATCGGCGCACATCCTCAAGGCGTCGTCCTTCTTCTTCACAAGCAACACCGGCGCTCCCCAAGGCGCACGAACTTCGATTTAACGAACCCCTTCTCTAGCAGCTCTTCTATTTGCTTCTTCACTTCCATGAGCTCATTCATTTGGCATCTTGATCTGACCTCTTGGAAATCGGAGCTGCATGCGGAACAAGCTCTATAGTGAACTCGATCTCCGATCGGTGGCATGCTGGCGAGATCCTCGTGGAATACATCGGGTACTCGCTCCTCTGAGCACACAATCCAAGGTGACTTCCTTGACTGCTCAACATGCACCTCTCACCAAATGATCGATCCGTCTTGAACTCCACTCGTATGCCTTACGCATTGGTGAGAGTGATGGCTCATCAAGAATCGATTTGACCCTTGTACTCGATCAACGGTCCATCCCGAGGATGACATCCAACCCCTCTGAGTCCAAGAGGATGAGATTTGCAAGAAATTTCACCCCATTGATGACTATGGTGGCACCAGGGCACACCAAATCAGTTTTCATTTCTTTGCCCGGAGATTGCACTATCATAGGGCTCTTGAGAGGGAAAAACTCCAAACCAAATTGATCAACAAAACACTTGGAGATAAACGAATGTGACGCTCCAGAATCAAACAAGGCTGTGGAGAATTGAATTGACAAGAAACGTACCCAGTACCACATCCGGTGCCTCCTGAGCCTCCTCTGCAGTCACGTGGTTGACATGCCCTCTCCCGAAAGTCTGAGGTGCTCTCGGAGTGCGTGGCGCTCACTACCGATCCTCGAGTGGTGGAGTCTTGGTGGTGGCTCCCAAGCTGAAAGGCCAAGGCGTCCTTGCCGACGCTTCGAGGACAGTCTTGGCATAGTGACCCGGTGGTGGCGGTGGAAGACTTGAACTCTGCGTGTTACTGTGTTCCCTCTCGTGGTGAGTCTTTGGTGAACTCTTTGTGGTCCCTGAGCGACTGGGCGTGGACCGGAAGTAGGAGTGCGTGGTGCTCCTCGACAGTGTCCATGCCCCATTGTGGTGGGAAGCGGCGAGATCCTTGGCTCCTCGTGAAACCGAAGGCCATCTTTCTCTTGCGCGACTCATCATGTTGGCGCGTGAACATCCTCTGCACGGGGCCTTGTTCACCATGTCTTTGAAAGTTGGGGAAGTCAAGCGTGACCAGTTGCACCTTGATGTCGGGTCCAAACCCTCCATGAACCTCCGGATCTTGGCTGTCGGTGGCCACATCCTCGGCGATACCTCGCCCGGTGAGTGAATCGACCGAGGTACTCAGACCTGCTGTGGCCCCCACACGGCTTCCAAACTCCCTCTTCTTCATCTCAATGATGCTCTTTGGTACATGAGCGATCCTGAAAGCCTCAGAGAACTCCTCCCAAGTGATCGCTGGGCATCTGATGAGCAAAGACATGGTTGTCCCACCAAGTGGTCAAGTACGCCATCCGGTGATGAGTGGCGTAGAGCACCTTCTCACTGTCGAACAACTTGGGCAAGCTGCAGCTTCTTCTCAATGCTCCTCCGCCGTTAAATGCTTCCAAAGGCTCTCTGCCCGCAAGAACGAGGTGGCCGAGTCCTCATGAACTCGCCAAGCCATTGCGGTGAAAGAGCCGCACTGGGTCTTTGGGGCCGGTCTTGCCGCGGATTGTTCATCATGTTCGTGCCATGGCTGCAAGCAATTTGTATTCTGCATTGCCATCATCTGCGCGGATCGGCCATCGAAATTTGGCGGTGGTGGCGGTGGGCAACACCGACTCGACTCTGTATGCTCGCCTGGTCTGCAGGAGTCTCTGTTTGCTCGGTGGCACTGCCGGGACACGACCACGCCCACGGCCTCTACGGCCACTCCCTTGGCTATCCATCTGAAGTAATGGCCAAGGAAAAGTTAGTTACACACGAGAGGGAAAAGCAAAAGATACGGGAAGAAGGGAAAAGATAGCCATTCTAGGCGAGACGGAAAACGAAAACTCCAACAAAAGGTGGATCGCAAACACAATGCCTAGGGCAGGTGCACAACACACCCAACCAAACAAGCAATAAAAACCAATAAACTCCGTTTACTAAGCGAAGAGGGGTGGTGATGGGCACTAAAACTTAATCCTCATAGCAGTCCTTTGCCAACAAGATATTCTGGTAGCCCCTGCGTCCGGTCTTGAAGAAACTTGAACGTCATCTTCTTTACTTGGAATTCTTGCCAAAGACCGTAAACTTAGGGACATTTCATGAGGTAAGATCAAATTTAAATTTCCAAAATAATATTCGCAAGAGGAAAGAGGTAAGAACCTAAGAATAAGGTAAGAGAGGAGACAAACTATTAATTACCAATTTGTTGGTTTGATTTCGAAAATAATTTTGAAGTTCTGACGTCCATTCTCTAGGGTTGCGACCTACAGTCGATATGGCTCTGATACCACCTCTGTGAGGACCGGATTTACCAAATCCGACCCTCTGTGTTTCAACCGCTAGTCCGAGAACAGCTAAGCGCACAAAGACACAAAGATGATGATAACACGGACATATCATAAAGTTCATAACAGTAATAAGCAAAGGAGTGCAACAACATAAACATCCATCATCACATTATTACAAGTATGAAGCCTTACGGCTGAAGTGTAAAAGTAACAGCGGAAATGTAGAACAAAATCGAGCCACTCAGTGTGCCCACAGGCAACCGACTGGGGTGCGCTCCCTAGAAGAACGAGTCGTCATCCTCTTCATAGTCCTCTCCACAGATGTCGAACGGTGGATCGTTGGCCTTTGATAGCCTCTTCTCCCATCATCGCTTTATGGAATAAGCGGACCCGCAATAAAAGCGGGTGAGTATACAACATACTATGCAAGTCTCGAAACTTAATGCAAGTAACTAAATGCATGGCTTGAACAAAGGAAGGCATAATATGGTTCATTTGCATAAAGCGAAATTGAAACTTAAATACAAGTAATAATTTCATAAAGCAGCATTTAACAAAAATGTAAATAGCATAAATAATTAAACTTGAAGTATAACAATTTTCCAGGTTCCAACTACCTGGATGGCTCTAGCCGCCAAACTAATATCCGAAAGCTCCAGCTGCTCGCGGATTCCCAACCACATTTCATTTTTAAACCAAATCCATCATTTTTCATTTGAAACCAAAACCAGAAAATCTACTATGTGAAAACGTTCCACGCTTGCCCTTATCCGTAGGCACGGCTACTCAAGTAGTTTTAAAGACTCTGCAGAGCTGGTACACTTTACCCACACGACATGATCAACCCTTTGCGCCATGCAATTAACACACTTCCTTTGGTGTGTCGGCAGGGAGATCATGACAAGGCCTTTACAATGCATATACCGCTACCGACTTCACCCGCTAAGGTTTCGCTCACAATTTCTTGCGCCTTGCAAGTGTCACCTCGACAAACTACACAAATGGCCATGGCGAAGTCAAATAACGATACATGCAAATTACTTAGCCAGGATGTACCCATATAGACATGTGGTTGTACTATATAGCATGGCCCATGGTAACACACGACCGGTCCTTAATTGACTAGGGCGGACAATCACATTCCAAAATTTTGTGCATCCCGCACCCACCATACAACCAATCCGCCCCGGTCTAAACCATTTTTCACTTTTACTTTTCAAATTAATACCGACAACACCAATTGCCATAATTTCCAAAATTTCCTTTTGAATCAAATATGAAAGCATTTCCATAATGGTAAGGTACCGACGTGATTAAGCATGGCTAAGCATTTTCTACCGTTCCCATAGCAAGATTAATTACCATTAACTACAGTAATTAGTTTTCCTAAGGTGTCAATGGTTGTCAACATGAATATCAATGTGGTTATAACAATTTGGCATCTAACTAAGCATTTAAAAATGACATTAAAATACAATTCATAATTCAAATAGCATGCAATAATTTAAAAGACAAAATAGCATTTCATAAACTTGGGTCCAAAATGGTCAAGGGAGACTTGCCTTCCACCTCTTCATTCTTTGCTACCCTATTTGGATGTTCCTCTCGCTCAACCCGTGGCGTCGTCTACTCGCAAAACATGCAAATCGAGGCAACAATAAATAAAACCAGAAATAAATAAAATTCAAAAATTCATAAAAATAACACCAACAGATAGATCTTGATTTTATACGAATTTAGGAATTTGAATCGTTCAAATCGAAGTTGAGCGGAGGAGAACGAGCGTTCGAAGTTTAAATGGGAGAAAATCAGAAAATAAAATAAGTTGACACGTGTCGGCGTTATTGGTTGAATATTCGGATTTTCTCGGATTTATCAGCGATTTAACGAAAAATTCGTATCGCCGACATGGGGTCCACGATTCGGTGACACGCTTCTCGACGTGAGGTGGCGCTCTGATGAAACACGTGGTCGCATGCGTGGCGATGGCGTGCGACACGTGGTGGTGACATGGCGAATCACGGCGAATAAGTCGGCGTGGCGCCGGCGTGAGAGGTTAAGATCTAGGTGGCACCAGCGTGGCAAGTGCGTGGCAAACCCTCGGATCTAAAGTACGCGATGGCGGGGCGTGGCGGAACGGGCAACACGTAGAAGCTACTGGCGGAGGTGGCGCGAGCGCGGCATACACGGCTACACGGGCGGAAAGAAATTTGGCGTGGCGGCTTCGAGTCGTGGCGGTGCGGCAGGGATGTAGCGGCGACGTGGAGCGAGGTGGCGTCGGGCGATCGACGGCAGAAAAAGCTCAAGACCGGCAATGAGGGCGGCGCTATTCCACCGGCGGGGCGACGACGACGCGTCAAGCGGCGGAATAACGACGGAGGAAGCGAGAAGAGTTAGCGATCGGGTAACCCTTGAAAAGAGGAACTTCAGCGGACCAAAAGATGTGGCGGAGGCTCACCGAGAGGAAGAAGAGGCGCGGAATGGCTCGGCACGCCCTCAAGCACTCGGCGAGGCTAGCGGCCACTGGGACGGCGTCTCGCGGTGAGACTTGGGGAAAAGGAGGCGGCGGAGAGGAAAACCTAGAGGCAGCACTCTGATTGTCTTAAATAGTCTCGGGAGGCGAGAAAGCGACACGAAGTCGAGAACATCCGCGGCTAGGGCTCTGGCGGCGCGGCTGAAGCGAGACGGCGTGGCGACGAGATCGTTAGATCGAGGATCGGACGAGCGTCTCGAAAGCTTATTTGTTTAGGTTTAGGGTTCTTTGTGGGTGGCGACAGGATTTTGGTAGTATGATCTGCGATCGTAATGAGATGCTAGGGCTTACGGTGGTTGGGCCGGACCGGGAAATGAACAGAGATGGGCCGCACAGAATGAACAGTGTATTCGGCCCAAAGATAATTAAGAGATTTAATTTCATTTCCGGATTAAAGAAATACCAGAAATTCAAATAGACTTCAATAAATTCGAATAAATAGCAAATAAATTCAAATAAATCTCCAAAAATACAGAAAAATCAAATAAAATACAAGGAACCCAATAAAAATAATAAATAATTAATTTGAGTTATAAATTATTCAAATTAAATCCTTGTTGACTTTAAAAATTCAATTTAAGATATATTTAATTAGAGAAAATTTTTAGGGTTAGGGTTTTGAAATTCAAATCCAATAAACTGAAAATCGGAATGTTCTGACCCTCCTCTCCACAATAGGCGAAAGCAGATGATTTGTGACAATCTTACCACAATTGCGATCTTATACTTGACGATTAATTTCATCAATTGTCTAGCAAATATGCATGGCAAATTACCATGAAGAGTGAAGTAGCAAATGACATAAGCAAATGCCCACGAATGAGCATATAAGAGTGATTGACAATTAAACAAACCAAGTACATCACAATGTATATATATCACAGTTGTCAAGTTTATTGTCACAAATCGTCTATTCGGCCCGAGAGATCCTCTTTGAACACTTATGCCAACATGCAAGGTCCCCAAGCCAAAATGTTGGTCGCCCTTGTGCATGCACCGAATAGAATTTTACATGAACAACAAATAACAACAGTATGTTAATGGTCTCATCCTGTTGCTGCAAAGCAGATAAGAAGACAATTACCGCGGCAATTGTAGTTACGCACATTTGAAGTTTCAACAGATAGGAAGCCACTTACAAGAGACAAGAAGCCACTTATACCAAGTCAGTGCACACAGATTTAGTTGTTCACATTTGAAGTTTCAACCAGACAAGAAGCCAATTACCGAGATTGCAACAAGTTAGTGAACACAGCTTTACTTACTGCAAGAAGTCGATGAACCATGACTTTTGTTCTTAACAGGTTGAAGTTTCAACGGAGAAAAAGCCAAATTCAAGAGCGGAACTTATTTTGTCTAGTCCACAAGCATGAACTGTCAAATTCCAGTGCAAGAAGTCAGTGAACACAGTCAGTGAATACAGTCAGTGATCACAATTTCTGGAACACAATTTCTGGAACTCAATTTCTGGAACTCAAGCCAAATTCCAGTGCAAGAAGTCAGTGAACACGGTCGGTGAACACAATTTCGAGCATAATTTCTCTAGTCCACAAGCATGAGTGTCAACAACCATCAAGGTTTCATGTTTATGCGCATTCAACTAAGCCCAACAACCTTTGTCAACATGCATCGAGGCGAGTTTTGTACACAATGAATCATCAACAGCATGAAGTAAACCCAGCAGGACAACAAGCATGAACTAAACCCGGTCGGGACAACTTGCATAATTGAATGCATATATATATATGCTGCACATTTATGTCGGGACAACAACCACAATTTTATCTAATTCAATTCGTGAGGACAACAAGCATAATTGAATGTGTATATATATGATGCACAATTATGTCAAAACCAATTAGCTAATGCAATGTTAATTTTCTTATCCTTTGAGTACAGCTAGTTCAAGCGAAGAAGTATTCACGAAGCATGAAATTGGTTTTTGTGGACAACAAGCAAGGAAATTGGTCCTCTGTCAATGACGTCAACAAGCAAGTATGCACAAGTTTTCAGTAGTACCCATATAATCCAATCACAACAAGGGAAACAAAATAGCCTAATTCGATGGAGTGCTCATTCAATCAGTTTATTTGTGCACCATCCGGGCAAGTATATTTCTACACCATTCCCCTTCTTGGAACCCTACTTCACCAACTGGAGACTTCATTTCCAGATCGGTCCATCTGAAAGAGTTAAGGGCTCACCAGAGCATTGTATGTACAATAAACAATGATCAACACTCAGCTAGTTCAGCAGTTTTAGCATGACCGAGACTATTTGTCAAAATGGACATTAAATTTCACCACGATGGCTTCTATGCATCTACATTTCATACTTCATCACGCATCCGTGATTCACCCCATCCGGGTTTTTCCCCATCTAGGTTCAACGGCGATTTGACCCCATCCGTGTTTTTCCCCATCGAATCGAACATCGCACAACCTAAATCCATTTCAAATCGGCGAATATGGGGTCCTCGTCGTACCTCAAGGTCTCGAGTTCCGTCTGCCGTCCTCCTCTCCGGCGGTGAAGGCGAGACCACCTTCGCTCCTACTCATGACGCCTTGCCGTCTGCCGCAATGTCCGTGCCGCCTTGTAAGCCTCGGCGTTGGCGTCCACAACAACCGGCCAGCGTGAGGGAATGGGGAAGCGCGACCCTCGGCGGAGGATCCTCTCTCTCTCCCGGCATGAAAGCGGCGGAAGGAACCGGTTGGAGCAGCAGGGAACGTTCTCTCTCCGGCGCTTTCTCATGCGGAAGGGAATGGGACGAGTCTAGGGACTCGGTTGGAGATGATCTTAGAACCCTAAGCTAAGGAACTGTACTTGCTAATTCGCGTTTCCTAAATGCTGCTAATAATTCCTTCTTCCTCCTCCTTTCTAGTAGGGTCTAGAATGATCGACTCACGAGGAGAGATTTTCTATGGATACACGTAAGGTCCCCTAGATCCACCGGTAGACTGCGATCTGAACATTTAGTTACGAATCTCGTGGTCAGAAGACTGTCTAGGATTTTTCTTTCTTGAGAAAAGAAGCGCGTTGGTGTAATTACCGCCTGAAATCCTAAGCGTTGAATCCTGAGCAAAGATCGTGCGAATCCACCGAGATTACAAATTTTGTTTTTAGAACACGTCTCGGTAGCGACCGAAATCCTAAATTTTAATAAAATTTCAGAATTTTGACTGAAATCTAGTCAAAACTCAAAAACTAAATCTATATAAACTAAAGATTCTTGGAGAGGTACGGAAGCTCATCTGGTATCCCGCCACGTGTCTCTTGGGCACTACAGTATTTTTTATAATACATTTTTTAAAAAATTTCTTTATTAGAGAAATATTTTTAAAATATTTTTAGAAAATCATTTTTTGTTTCCTTTTTTAAGGGTTTTCCTATAAAATATATCACCTCACTATTAAAATCTGTACCTATCTCAGTATTGAATTCCGCCCACAGCAACACGTGGACCAGCGGTGCAACCACTACAAGAATCCAGTTTTGGGGCGAGTGTGAAAATAGCACACCGAGTGCACACTCGGAGTAGATCAACCTATACCGAGTATGCTCTCGTTTTAGCCAACTCTCGGACAAAAAACTCTATTTCGAGTGTGCTCTCGCAATATACAACGTCTATTCTGAGAGTGCACTCGAAATATGATGTTTTCGTCCACGTAGGACAAAATAATGCGAGGGTACACTCGGCATAGTTTACCAGTTGCCATATCAGCAAAGGCAGTGCATTCTATCCCGATCCTCAATCCTAGCGCTATCCCGAGAGTGCACTCAGGTATAGATTTTTTGTCCCGAGAGTACACTCGGCATAGCTAACTTTTCTCGATAAAATAACACCGAGTGCACTACGCCGAGTGTGCCTACTCGGGATAGGATATCCCGAGTGTTTTATCCCCTGTCCTGAGTGTGGAAAATACTCGGGGAAAATATCCGTCCTCGTAGTGAACTGGTTAGATAAGATTCTTGAGGCAATTCAATATTTCGGCAAATAGTAATTCTCTCGCGGTCCAGGAGGAGGTAAAATTTGTGATGTTCCCTCAGGAATCTACTATTTTCAGCAATTTTGGATCAGTCCATCCCTGTTGCCAGGACACCAGGGCAACAAGCGCTCCGTTCAAAGGACAGGCAGGCATGCATGACTTGCATCTTTCGGTAAGTAATCCTGGTCTGCGTTGCAAGCAACGTTGCACGTCTCTGCACTCGTTCGGCCTGCCTTTTTTCCTTTCAAGTGGGCGCACCATTTCGTGAAGGCAGGGTACTACCGACACGACCGATTCTTACCGTAACAGCACAGCTTAGTTGGAGTAACAGAGCGACGACTGTTCAAACTCGCCACTGTTCAAACTCGCCGGCGATGAACAATAGAACACCAGTGTAGTCCGTCCACCGTCACACCACGAAAACCATATCTTCTTTGATAGACTCTTGACGTTAGAGCATGTATAATGGGTTGACATCAGCTGTCTATAAGAGTTGTCATGTCACCTATTTGTTGATGTGGATGAAAAAGAAAGAGGAAAGAGAAAAAAACTATCTATACATTTGCAGTCGACTATAGTATGAGAACCAAGCTAGTTATGTGTAGAGATGAATTGATTGTAGCACGGAAATCAAAAAACTGATTGTCCGTACTATTGTATAAGATTGTCTATAAATAACATGGCAATTTGCTATAGACGGTAACTGTCTATAGTATTGTATATACCCTTAGCTAGACATGATTAGACTCCAAAACTTTCGGAGCTTCGCCATTGACCAGGACTGCTACGCGAACATATGTTTGTGGGTAGCATTTCTCTACGAGGGTGCTCTGTCCCTGTCTACTCGTACAGTCGTTACCGACAGTATGATGAGTAGTACACAAGACAGCACGAGATGAATGTGCGAGCATCTCGAGGACTGAGTGTGTGGCCGCGGGCGTCGTGGCGGTCCGGCCGGCGGAAGCTGTCGGCGTCGTCGTAATTGGAACAGTGCGGCTGACAAGGACTGTGGATAACTAGGGAGAAGGCTCTCGATCTCCAAGGAGGACGACTTTCATCCATAAGGCCGAAAACGAGAGGAATCCATCCGGAACGAAGAAAGAACGTCATTGCAAATCGCGATAGCATCTACTCTAAAGCTCCAGACAGACGCCCGGGCCGCTAGCTAGTTCGACGGCACGCCGCGAGGCGATCCGCGGGTGCTGATTCGGCCACACGAGTGACAGCTAGGATCGATATATTAGCATGTGCAGAGTATAGGAGTAGTACTAGATTGTACACGGCGATGCATTCTTGTTTGGGTTTTGGTTGCCTCTCAAAAATCAGCATGTATTGACTCACGTATCTGCTACACATACGTTCTTTAGGTGCTCCCATGGTTAAAATACTTTTTCTGGCCACGTGGGTGATTTTTTTTTTAAATCTGCCTTTTGCAAACGTAAATATAAAAATAGTCTCATCCTCGACCGCGGAAGCGCCGGAAGGTGACGTGTTACCTTTCAATTCTTTTATGGTCAGAAATAGACCTATTTTTATAATTTCGTTTACAAGAAGACCAAATTTACCAAAAATAATTACTAGAAAGCTACAAAAGTGATGATTTCCCTATGCTTTCTCTCAAAATCTCTAGATGTTGTGCCTCGTTGCCATACCTCACCGTGCTCCACTACAACAAAACAGTACATAGGTGACACTCTATTTGTAGCGGTTTTTCTGGAACCGTCACAAATAGCATTATCAGTAGCAGTTTTTTTAAAAAAATAGTGGGAAGACTATTTATGACGGTTTTTATTTGGAACCGTCACAAATAATACATTATCAGTGTCGGTTTTTCTTTGGAACTGCCACAAATACATCTGTGGCGGCTTTAGTCAAAAACCGCTACTGATAATGTGAGTATCTATGGCAGTTTTTGGCTAAAATCGTTGCTGATAATGTGAGCATTTGTGGCTATTTTTGGCTAAAATTGCCATTGATAATATTATCTGTGGCGGTTTTAATTTGAAACTGCCATAAATAATAAAAAATAGAAAATTTTAAATATTGCTAATTACATCTCTTGCCTTCTAATTTGAAAGAATTGGAATTAAATAATATTACATTTGAAATAATTGGAACTAATATTGTATTTGCAATAATTGAAAAGAACGATCGAAATAGATTCAAAACTTTGGAAGCCATTTTAAACGATCTTTTTTGGAATTCTGTCGCCGTGCATGCACTCGCACAAAACATCAGAATCCAACCATCTGATTTTCGCACACTATGAAATTCGGGTGCTACTTTTCGTTATCTTTCCAACGAACCAAAGAACATCCGGATCGGAGTTACGAGTCAAAAGTTATGGCCATTTTAACAAAAGTGCTCAGATTTCATATTTGAAAATTAGAATCGGTGCTCAAAAGAATATAATTGGAGAGCTCATCGTGTGATGATTTTGGAAAGCACAAGAACACCAAAATAGAAGGTACGAGTCAAAAGTTATGGTGTTTTTACAAGTTTCATTATAGCGATGGCACATATATTGCAAGCAAAATTAATAGTCAAAAGTATGGAATATAAATTTGAAAGTTCTAAAATTTTCTAATTACCTCTATAGTTTGCTAATTTGAAATAATTGGAAATCAGTATTCAGGTGCTTCATAGGATTAAGGGGATAAGGTACACATTATATGTTAGATGTGATGATACCACTATTAAAGTACTGGATCTTATAAGAGCTCTAAAGTTAAGTGTGGTTAGACGAGAGTAGTAATATGATGAGTGACCTCCTGGGAAATCCTTGTGTGATGATAAAAATGTCCAAATTTAGTTAGAATTCTGAAATTGAATATTCTTAGACAAAAGTAGTATTAGGATGTGTGACAGAATTCTGAAATTGAGCTCCAATCATAATTCTGAATTTTAAAAACCACCACTGATGATAGTTATGAACCATGTAACGGACCGCCCTTTTCAGGGGGTGCGTATAAATACCTTCGCAGCTACCCAGGAATTTAGCTATAGGTAACCAAGTGTACATTGCCAGACATAAAAGCAAATGCGAATATTTGATAGATAAATTAAGGGCCTAACGGCCAGAGTTTTACAAAAGGTGCGGCTAGCACCAGATACATTACCAAAAACAACCACAGGAAAGGCTTGAGCAGATAGATCAAGGCCTTCAAAACCAAATAACATCGCCATCTACGTTCTTCTGGAACTCACCAGCTTCATTGAAATCTATAAGGGGGATTAGGAGCAAGGGTGAGTACACAACCGTACTTAACAAACCACACGGAAATTCTGAATATTACATGCACGGAGTTTCAAGGAATTGGCACTAGTTTAATTATTTGATGGATGCATGAGCTAGGATTACGTATAGTACAAAAGAAATATAAAACAATCAATCAATATCATAACCACAACACCACCACTGATTTATTAGCAAAATCCAGATTACGGTCAATTTATAATTAAAACTACTCAAGCTCGATTCTGAGAATCACCCTAAATTAACTTGACTTCATTAGCAGGAAGCCGCGTATTGAATACCATTTATATCATTCTGCAGAGCTACTCAACTTTACCCACAAGATATCTGCGATCATTAGTGCCATCGGATTAACATGCAACTTTTATGCATGCGGCCCGACCAAGATGAACATAACCTTTCATTGAATTTCCCCTCTTTACCTCATACCCGATGAGCGGTGCACATCCTCGGCCTCCGAGAACCCATCGCCAGCGGGCCTCGCGACTGGACCAAGCGAGAAACCTCTTGTTGTGAAAACGCCGAATAGCCGCACCATTCGTTTCAGCCCAAACCAAGGCGCTATCCATTCCTCCATAGAGAATGGGAATCCACTATAGGCATTCCAAGGAAAGACAATATCTTAAGACTCGTGGATCAAGTCAACAGGTGACCGACCCAACTTGTGGTTGAGAGGGGTGAGTTATTTACTTTGCCGGGGTTGATCCTTAATTGCGAAGACACGACCAAGACACCGCACCACGGTACCTCCTGCCCTTTCCACACCATTTGGGCTTGTCATCGGTTTAGGGATTGGGCGACATCCACCTTCGTGGTCCACCTAAATCATCCCCCAAATCGTGAAAGCATTTGAAAAGCGAGTTTTGAGCAATAATTGAAAAGTAATGATTATCATTATAGCTAACCTACGGTGGTTCATTAATGATAACCTAGGGTTACAACTGAATATAGCATAATTAACATGGTCTTAACAAGGGGATGGGTTTAATTAGTCAAGTCTTTCCAAATTAGCTCCTTTTTAGATTTCTACTCTATTTACAGACAAATGCAATAACTACATACATACAATAATTATACGGAATAATGGGATCAAACATGTTCAAGGAGTGTGGCTTGCCTTGCAGGGTTAGAGGTTCGCCTAGCGAGAAGCGGTCGATGTCGTGTCTGGTTTCGAACGACGCTTGCTCCTGGCGCGACTCCAAGAACTGCTCCGGCTCTTGTGACGGCTCCACGTACTGCTCCTGCTCCGAGAGTTGTGCCAACGGTTGCTCCGACGTCGAATCTAGCGTGGGAAAACGCAACCAATAAATAAACGAACAAAAACAGCAAAAGAAAGAAAAACCGAAAAAAGAACAGGAGAGAAAATGGCTGGAACGGAGATCAGGGGCATTTTTGGAATTTTCTAGACTTGATATGGCGAAACAGAGATCATTTTTTGACTCAGTGGCTCGAACTGGTCAAGAATATGTATTCTTGGTATTTTTGGATTTTTGGGAATTTTTGAAATTTTTCTGGGATTTTTGGGAATTTTTCTGAATTTTTAATTGTTTTTTGGATTAAAAATGAATTAAACCTGAAAAGAATTAAAAATTTGAAAGAAGAAATGGGTTTGCCTGACGTTTTGCGGCAGTCTTTGATGGACCATTTACCCAGGTGTCTTGACCACTGGGGCATAGCCCTACGGTTGTGAGCCACCCACCTGCCATGAAAGCAATGGGAGGTTGTGGTGGGCCCCACATGGCAAGGACACGAAGGGAGGTGATTGACAGAGGGGGCCCGGTGTCAGTGAAACGAGGGCGCACTGATGGATGGGGGCCGCATGCCAGAGAGACAGAAGGAGATGGCGAGGGGGCGACGGCGGGCGCAGGCCGAACGTGGAGAAGATGAAGGCGAAAACCAGTGGTGAGAGTTCGGGAGGGAGGAAGAAATAGCGGGGGAGAAAGAGGATGCCTTGGGGAACTTGGTGGTGGGGAAAACCGGGCGGGGAAGGGAGCGGTGGAGCGTGGCGACGGGGAACAGCCGGAGACGAAGAAGGAGATCGTGGCGCGAAAGCAGACAGCGCTGAGAGAAAAAAATTAATCTGACGGGAAAAGGAAAAAGGAGTTCACCGGCTTGGTTTGGGGCAAAAATGGAAAGCGGAGGGGGTTTATATAGTGCGAACGGAGGGGAGAGAGATCGGTTGGTGCAGAGAGAGAGAGGAGGCTCGGTGATGGGATAGAATGCATGGTGGACGGCGATGTGAGCGGCGGCTGCTGAGGATTGGGCGCGCGACAAGGCGTGAGAGCGGCGAGGTCAGGCGGTGCGGTGATGATTGATGTAGCAGGCGGTGATGGGACTGTAGTGCGGCGGGAGGAAGACGATGGCCGGACGAACGGGCACGTGGAATGGGCCGTAGTAGAGCAAGATGGCGCAGTATGCGCTGGAATGTGGTATCGATTGGTAGGCGTTGGGCAGGGCATAGAAGATGGGCTGAGGCTGGGGAAAGGACGACCCAAGCGCGGGGAAAAAGGAAGACGGCCGGGAAGGAAAGCGCACTTCCAAAACGGGAAAGCGTAAACTTGAGGGTTGCCAAAAACGGAAAGGCTCAGAAAAAGGGGTCAAAGAAATTTGGGAAAATTCCAGCAAAATTCAAATAAATCTAGTAAAATCTGATAAAACCATTTTTTGAATTTTTTGGGTTATTTCAAACCGTCACTAATGTGTATTTTTTTAGTAGCGCTCCCCATCCCCCATACTCGTTGTCGTTCATCCTTGTTGCCGTTCTCGCCACCGTCGTTCTCATGGCTCCGCGTCGGCTTCCGTCGCTTTCTTGTCGGCCGTGCTATTGCAAAGAGGTCATTGCAGGACCCAAAAACCATGACATCATGCGTTGATCATGCTTCAAGCTGCTTATGGCTGTTGTCCCTCGTATGCAAAGAGATCATATCTTTTGTAGGCAACGTATCCTGTGTACATAGGGTTTTTCATGCACATACCGTGTACACCAACTAACAACAGTCATTAAAAATTCTAAAAAAAATTATAGATATACTTCATAGATTACTCTACCTATGTATGAAGTTTCAAGATCAAATTCGTTATATATTGAGAGTTAGAAAAAAGAGAAAATTCTGACATGTTTAAACTAATTAAATTTGTCAGAATTTTGTCTTTTTTTTAACTCTTGATATATAATGAATTTGAACCTACAATTTTATACATAGGTAGAGTGATCTATGAAGTACATCTACAATTTTTTTTTCAGAATTTTTTATGATTTTTGTTAGTTGGTGTGCACAATGTGTACACGGGAAGTCTGTGTGCATAGGATACATTGCCTCCTTTATAAGGAGTTTTTCTTTTCCCTTTGGCCTAATTTGTTTTGTAATTTTAGCTTTTGTTTGAACAAAATTGTAAATCTAATCTTCTTATCGACAGCGTAACAATCGGAGACTGCAACTGATCCATCTACTATGATATAGGAGTGCAGTGGGTGCATGCCTGCCACGTTCGAGAAGAGCCTAGATTTATAATTTCGTTTGCATATAGGCTAAACTTGCAACTAAATTGGACCAAAGGGGTAAAAAAAAAAGCTTCAATATAAGAGATGACTTCCCTCCTCTTCTCACCATATCAATCTTCACACATCAGCTTATCTGACTTGGCATGACCAGAGACATAATGGACTTGGCCCATTGGAAGAAGAATCCAGCAACACCCGAAGGAGAAGAATCCATCAAAGAAAAAACTGTTAATATATAACAAACTTAGTGTTTGTGGACGAATCCCAAATTTACCTACGAAGGGTTTTGGCTACAAATATAACCCCCATTGTACAAAAAAGACCCCACCCAGTGATATTGAATAAAAGAGAACAAAGTCTAATTCTCCATACTTGGTGTTAATCTATTTGTGACTATTCTTTGGATATTCTCGATTGTTCTTGAGATTGATCTACGGCGACTATTTATTATTCAATACATTATCAGTACGAAACTCTCCAAGATCGAAAGGTATATCGCCGGATTCCCTCTTTTTCAATCCCCATGCTATTAGATCGATTTTGCTGGTTAAGTCATGCTAGAATCCTAGATTGGATTAGTTAAATTGCTAATTATGGTTTTAATGGGATTACCAATGGGTTCTTGGTACAATAACTAGCCCCATGGTTGCCACCTCCTGAGCCTTGACACTCCCCAACTCGCCATTGCCGCTACGTCCTTGCATCGTGTCTGTAGACACTGCTTGGCTTGCACCGAATGGGCGAGATCCCAAAGGACATCCGAGACGCCAGGGGATGACTTCCCGAGGCCACAACCGCCGATGCACCCAACACACCATACCCAAAGAGCATTCCATCGTGCCAGCCGTAGCCACCACATGAGCATACCACTCCACGCTGTGCACACACGCACTTACCGTTGCGCTCGCGTCGAACCTGCCACCGAGTGGCGCCCCCGCTCCTGATAAGTGGTGTGCGCTCGCACAAACCTGCCGCCACACGCATGCCGTGAGTCGCCACCACCATGGCAGTTCAAGGCCATGCCGTGTGTCCCTGTCTACTCGTACAGTCGTTACCGACAGTACGATGAGTACACAAGACAGCACGAGATGAATGTGCGACTGTGCGAGCATCTCGAGGACTGAGTGTGTGGCCGCGGGCGTCGTGGCGGTCAGGCCGGCGGCAGCTGTCGGCGTCGTCGTAATTGGAACAGTGCGGCTGACAAGGACTGTGGATAACTTGGGAGAAGGCTCTCGATCTCCGAGGAAGAAGACTTTCATCCGTAAGGCCGAAAATGAGAGGAATCCATCCGGAACGAAGAAAGAACGTCATTGCAAATCGCGATAGCATCTACTCTAAGCTCCAGACAGACGCCCGGGCCGCTAGCTGGTGCGACGGCACGCCGCGTGGCGATCCGCGGGTGCTGATTCGGCCACACGAGTGACAGCTAGGATCGATATATTAGCATGTGCAGAGTATAGGAGTAGTACTAGATTGTACGCGGCGATGCATTCTTGTTTGGGTTTTGGTTGCTTCTCAAAAATCTGCATGTGTTGACTCACGTATCTGCTACACATACGTACTTTAGGTGCTCCCATGGTTAAAATACTTTTCTGCACTACAAAAATCCTGAAAATTTTCGTCGGTCAATTTAACTATCGTCGGCTCTTAAGAAAGCCGACAAACATTAATTTATTTTCGACGGCCAACATCAGCCGATGAAAATTATGGTTTATTTTTCGTCGGCTTCTATATAGCCGACGAAATTTAATTATTTTTAAATCGGCAAAAGAAACCCACGAAAGTAAACTTTATTATTTTCGTCGGTTGGGTTGAGGCCGACGAAAATTAATTATTTTTTGTCAGCTAAGAGAAACCCACAAAAATAAACCCCATGTTAGGGTTACGTGGCGGCTCTTATTTTCGTCGGTTGGGTTGTGGCGATGAAAATTAATTATTTTAAATCTGCTTGAAAGAAACCCACGAAAATAGCACGACTTATTGAACTCGGTTTGGCTCGGCTCGGCATTTTCACGCACTTCATCTCCCGTGCCCGCCCGCCGCCCCCACTCTCCAGCATGCCGCCGCCGCCCGCTGCCTTCCGCCCGCTTGCCCCCGCCGCCGTCGCCCTCCCTTGCCGCCGCCCACCGTCGCCCTCGCCGCCAAGCCCGCCCGCACTGTCGCCCTCCACCAGCTCCTCCGTGCCCACCTCGGTGCCCGCCACACGGTTCCTCGTCGCCCTCCACGGCTCCTTATCTCTCGACGCATTGCGTGGGATCTGGGCCCGGCGTGTGGTCTTTGCGGCTGGAACCATCATGACTGCCATCTCACCGCCGGCGGTCGGCAGCTCCGTCTCCGTCTACGACTCCCAGCCGTTCCCCTCCTCCAAGTGGCAGGTCCGTTCCCACCGCACCTCCACCTTGAACCCCGAAACCCTAAAATCAATCTGCGTAGTTATTTGATCTTTCACTTGAAGTTCATACCGTTTACATGTATAATGGGGATCATACGAACTACTGTAATTAGCTAAGGAGCTAAATCTGTAGGATTAACTATTGCCCTCTTTCTTGTCTGTGAGATCAGCTTTATCTTTTAGATGTGAGATTCTAACTAAACACAGGAGAAGGGGTTGTCTTCAAGTTCATTTCAGTTTCATTCTGTTTCTTAAGTTTTGTAACCGTCAGACATTACATGTTCAGTTCAACATTGTGAAGAAAAAG
Organism: Guadua angustifolia; assembly: GCA_036346375.1. Lineage (NCBI taxonomy): Eukaryota > Viridiplantae > Streptophyta > Magnoliopsida > Poales > Poaceae > Guadua > Guadua angustifolia. The sequence continues at coordinate 79,543 of JAYEVE010001379.1, forward strand.
CTTTTTTCTTTTTGTGATCAGTGAAGAAAAAGTTTTGAACATAATCACTAACAGAAGTCCATCCGTAGGAAAAGCCAAAACGCAAAATCATTAATATCAACACTTTGTTAGGTGTATAAAAAAGTTGGCCATTCTCTATGCACCAATTGTAGCTGCTCTTGCTACCAGAGAACTAGGATTCCTCTGCACTATTGCGAGTTGTATGTACCGACAGAGTTTGCTGAGGCAATGCTCCAATCTATTGAATATTCACATGCAAATCCCATCTAGTGCTCTAACAATTTCTACTTCCTGCAGTGGGTTTGTATAGGCTTGTAGCTATAATAATGCCAACACAATATCGAATAGGTCTATTTTCGTTTTCGTGTAATGGAGCCTTTCCAGTTTACAATCTTACTACCGAGGGCCGATTTAGATAGGGGAATTTGGATTCAAATTCTTAGGAATTGAACTAATTAACTACCAGAAATTTCCGAAGTAATCCCTCATCAGAACAACCACTAAGAGGATAAGGAAGAGCCTTCAACAATTTCTTTGCAAGCGGAGACCACTCGTCGACACCAACAGTATTTAGCTCATGATTTTTACACTTCAATAATAATTCTTCCTTCTCAATCCATGTACCAACTGCTTGAAGCATTTGAAATAGTCTTCCCAACTGAAATAATAACAAATATTTTGTCTTTCAGGGTAATAATAACAAAGGTTGTTGTAATGGCACATGTTCATTTGCACAGTCAAAAAAAAAGATATGATGAACAATAATACTGGATTTGAAGAAATGTGGGCATGAGTGCATGACATCCGCCAAAATGTTACAATCCAGAAAAAAATATTAATATCCATGGGTGACGATCGACGATGGATGTATGATGGTTGGGATAAGAGTGGGGCTCACTCGGATGAGTGGGTGGCCAAGACTACGGCTTTTGTGAACCGTGCATTCTCTGTGCCTCATAACATGCCCAAAGACATGTACCATGCCAAAAGATTGGTTTCTACTCTCGATATGAAATATGAGAAGATTGATGTGTGTAAAGACAATTGCATGCTTTTCTGGAAAGGGCATAAGAATGAGAAGAAGTGCTTAAAGTGTGGCAAACCGAGGTACGTCGAGGTCATAAATGAAGACGGTGCAAAGGTGATGACTGATGTTGCACATAAGCAACTTCGTTACATGCCGATTACACCGCGGGTTAAATGGCTGTTTCTCTCATAGAGAACCGCTAGGCACATGAGGTGGCACAAGGAAGGTGTACGTGAGAACGACGGAGTGATGGTGCACCCATCTGATGGTGAGGCATGGAGGGCTCTGGACAGCTTTGACGCAGACTTCGCCCGCAATGCGAGAAATGTTCGCATTGGGTTGGCGACGGATGGCTTCACACCTTTCGGCCAATTCGCGGCCTCCTACTCATGTTGGCCCGTCTTTGCTGTTCCGTATAACCTTCCACCTGCTCTTTGCATGAAATATGAGTTTATATTCTTATGCCTTATGATACCTGGCCCGCAACATCCTGGGACACGCCTCAACGTGATGCTGAAACCCTTAATCGAAGAGTTGAAACAGCTGTGGACGGGAGTTGAAGCATACAACTCTTACAAGAAGAAGAAATTCAACCTTCGAGTTGCGTATTTGTGGTCCGTTCATGATTTCATGGCATATGGTATTTTTGCTGGATGGAGCTGCCATGGAAATTTGACCTGTCCGATCTGTGGTTCGGACACGGATTGTTTCCACCTAGCTTTTGGTGGAAAGATCAGCTACTTCAATTGCCATAGATGTTTGTTGCCCTAGAGACACATCTTTAAACGGCAGAAGAACACTTTTAGGAAGAACACCATTATCACAAAGGGACCGCCGAAGCATCTAAGCGGGCTAGAAATTACTGATAAGCTGAGTAAACTGGTCCCAAAAGCAGATGCAGACGGGTTCGAAGGTTTTGGAGTGGAGCACAACTGGACTCACATATCTGGAATATGGGAGCTCCCCTATACCAAGGTGTTGATTCTGATGCACAACATTGACGTCATGCACCAGGAATATAATGTTTCTGAAAGCATCATAAGCACGTGCATGGATATGACGGACAAAACAAAAGACAACCTAAAGGCCCAAAGAGACTTAGCAGAGCTTTGTAACCATCCAACCCTTGAGCTCACCGAAAGTGGTAGTAAGCCACGCGCTCCATTTTGTCTTAAACCTAAAGACAAGAAAGAAGTGCTGAGGTGGATGAATTGATTATAATTTGTTCAGTTATATATGTGGTTAGTTGATTAATGATGTCATTAGCTTAATTGAATTGTAGGGTCCTCACAGGCCTTCAACTAGCACTGGCGCTGCTGAACTTTCGATGCTGGTTCTTTCTAGTTTCCCCATATACTATTACATCAAGACATAAACTGAACAAAACCTGAAAAATCTCTTCTGCTTATGTTTTTGTTTATGCAAATGTAGCGCCTAGCAGCCCAAAGATGATGATTCTTGTGATATATGTTTTATTCCTTACGCATTTGGGCTAGGAGTTCTTTGTATGTATGGTAGTATGAAACTGATGCGCAAATTTGATCGTCTGTAGATGTCAGTGCTTCGTTAGCATAAGTTGCCTCTCCTGTTAAAATGTGCACAATAAAGTTTAGTTTTCTGTACTGATTTCTGGTTCGATGAATACATAAAACTTAAGTGACCAAATGCTCGGGGTTACTGCTGTACCTTGGGGTTTTGTTTGGAAAGCCTGTTTTCGGTTAGGATCTATATGGATTGTTCTCTCCTTGGTTGGTAAATTCAGCTTTCAATTCATGAAACCGATTCCTCTACTTCTGTTAGATTTCTTCTTGCAAGCTTACTGGGTAGCTGACTTACTAGTACAAATGCACAATCATGCATCCAGAGCGCACAAGCAACACCAACAAGTACAATTCAGCAAATGTGATTGTCGACGATCGGGACCGCCAACCGCAGAAATGAAACAGGGGTTTGTGAGACTTGTGACCCGAGCGAGGCTTGGCCCAACGAGGAAAAGGGCTCGACGTGCTGGAGGTCGGAGCTAGGCGACAGCGAGTGTGAGACGAGGATTTATACTGGTTCGAGCCCCTGCGAAGGTAATAGCTCTACTCCAGTCGCCCTGCGGCGGTGATCTTTGTTACTATCGAGTACAGATGTGTATTACAGCTCGAGCTCAACAATGGCGATGTCTAATGCTCGAGTTCTTGTGTCTTGTCCTTCAGGCTGCGCATCCTTAGCCTTATAACCTCCCTGCTCGCAACCGACGGGAGATATTCCCGGGTAGTGGCCTTCATGCGCGTTGAGGGCCGGCTGTAACTGCTCCGAGTGTGCCGCGCGTGCCCGCTTCAAGCCCACGATCCCACGTCTCGGTAACCGCCGAGTGAACGCACGTTCCGGAATCCAAGGGGGGACACCTGCACGGGCGTGAGCCGACCCGAGCTCAGGGTCGTGCGAGGCCATGCTCGCGGTCGTACGCGCCTTAGGTCGAGCGCCTCGGCATTCGTCCAGGTCGTGGTCAGGGCCTCCTGAGCCTGGGAGCCCGCTGATCGGTCAAGGGACGCCCAGCCCTCGTCAGTGATTATAATCACCAGTAATTTTTGTGGAAGTGGACACTAGAATCCCTTGCCACTTTGTGCACTAGTGGAGCTAAGTTCTGAATGAACTCGTAACTGCAGATCACTGCCCCTGTCCGACTAAATTAATTTGCAAAACACTAGTTGCCGAGTTGTTTTGATTAGTTTTCATTGCACCGTACTGCTAATTAAATCGCATGCCCAGATAAAAGCCGTAATAGCAGTACTGAAAACTCTGTTGGAGACTGTTTTGGTACTGAAATCAGCCAGTTGCCAGTGCCCAGGCTAAAAAGACGTTTTCCAATTTCGAGTCTTTCATTGGACAACTCACAGGTCAACAATAGCTCCTATATTCAATTTATCAAAACAAAAGAACAATAGCTCCTACATTCAAAATAAAAATAAAATCGATTCTGCTCCTTTTAAGTCCAGTCCAAACTTAAAAGGCGAGAGAAGAACAGTAGTACCATCATGTCAAAATAATGACCTGCACAAGTGAATGGCTGATAAACACGCCGTCTGCTGAACACAGGTATCTTTATGCTGCTTATTGTACTCATTTCGGGTATGAACAGTAAAAATGGTCCGAAAGTCATACTTAACAATGGCACCAAATGGACACGGAAATGTAGCAGTTTCAACAACGCAAGGCCTTTATGTGTAACAATGGCATCAAGGGTTTTCATTAGTTCTTTCTTATCGGTACAGGACGGCGTGTATTACTACTACTAAATCACAATCTGCTCCATATTCATGCTTACATTAAATCTGTCAATTTGTTCCTTGTTGGGATAATACTGATCTAGTGCAAGATTGTCAGCTTATATGTTTGTGTCAAAAGTTTCTTCCAACTTTTACTACTACATAAGTGTGATGAAACAGAGAATATGTTGCATCCTGGATGATTTTGAGTCATGAAATTGTTGAGTTCTATAATTTTGTAATAACAATTCTTAAATTTGACATTGTAGAAACATTACCGTTTGGCTGATCCTACCGAATTGGGCCACGCGACTAATGTGTTCCATGCCAATGCAAAGAAGGTAGTCAGGGATGCATTCTCCAATGCCCGGATTTAAGCAACAAATATGTACTTGAAGGCCATAGGGCGTCGAGCGGACAAGTTTTTTCGTTATAAAGTTGGTAATATGTCATTTTATCTTATGATTTTGAATTATACAATGGAAGGAAAAAAATAATAAAATATAGCTACAATTGAGGATAAAATATAATGCAAAATGAAGGATTAAAATCAAAAATTTAAAAATATCAACTTGTTAACATTAGAAGTGACATAAGTTGAAGCGTATGTTTAGGCAAAGTTATATGTTGGTACTCGTTAAGCATAATAATATAATCCAAATGGGTTGACTTTAAAATATTAAACATCCTTATTTTTAATTAACAAAAGATCTTCGGGCTTTCATTTGAAAAAGGTTCGGCTTGAACAGTTAAAATCTTATGTTGAGCTTTCGAAATTTTCGAGAGAAGATTGGAGGGAAACATTTTTATAAAAATGCAAATAAATTCTATAGATGAAAGATGAATATTTAAATTGCATTAATACTTCTTATTCTTGATGTAATTATGGAATTTGAGTGATTAGTCTGATCGGGTTTTGATTATCCAAAGAATCTCAACCAAATTGCAAAAACACATTTCGCTAATCAACTCAAGATCTATTCAAAAACGTATTAAGCAAATCAAACTCGAGTTTATGAGATTAATCCCCTAGCCATGTGAAGGTCAACACAAGACCGGTCAACTTGCCAACACCCGTTGCAAGCCCCACTCACACGCCCTCGGGATTAGGACTCATAAACCTCAGTTTATTCAAGACAACGAACTTGCAAATAACACAATAACACCATTTCATGCTTGAGCACTACTCTTTGCAACACATGCAAAAGTCTAGCTCCAAGCAACATCAATTCAAGGTGCATGAACTCTCTAATTGCAACACATGCAATTCTCTAGTCCCATGCAACACCAAAACCAAACATCGACTAAAACCAAATCACACGTATGAGCTCTTTACTCGCAACACATGCAAGCCTCTAGCTCCATACAAACACACAACATAAAATCATGCTTGAACTCTCTCCTTTTACAACACATGCAAAACTTAGCTCCAAGCAACACCAAGGTTTTATAAAGATTTGTTTTGCGAACAAAGCATGAAGCTTCAACTAATGCAACACATGCAAAAGTGAACTTCACACAAAAGCCAACGCACTAGCTTATCACTTCTTGCAACACATGCAAATCAAAGCATTATGCGAAAACCAAATGCAACCAAGCATAGGTTTAACCCATTCGCAACACATACCAAATGGTTAACCCATATGCAAAAACTAAATCCAAATGGTTGAGCTTGAGTGAACGCGGAATGAGATCACCAACACATGATGAAGCTCAAGCAAAGGGAACGACCCCTCTTAATAGCACGGCGATAAAACCTTAGACTCAAAGACTACAAAAGTCCTTAGCCTATCTAATTATACCTTCGCCGCCGCGCGCAAGCAATCCCCTTTGGGGTCTTTATGATCATCACTTTGATACTCCCCCGGGATATCCACTCGACTCCACTTCGGGATCCACTCTTGACGCCCATCAACTCATGATGCCGTCCTTGTCCCGTTCTCATCATCTCATCCATCTTTGGACCTAACTCAATCATAACTCATGCAAATAGTTAGTCCAAGATGCATGGTTGTCTCAATTATCTCTTGCACTCCATTAACACATAATGGATGCCTTTAGATCAATTGAGCACAACCTAAATCAATTAAAATGATTTAATTGTGTCTTAAGTACAATGATGCAACTCATGCTTTATTATACTTAAGAACTATTCATTTGTCCTCAATTAATCACAAAACACCATCAACACATGATGAAGTGTTCTTTAATGATTAACAAGACAAATGAACTCAATTTTAAATTATCATTTAAATTGATATGAGTATATATTAACTACACAAGTTTTCATATACTCATGTTGATGGAAAGTAATGATCCATTATATGTAAATTATATGGAAATGATCATTACTCTAAATCATCAACTATAGAATACACCCCACATGTATATGTGCATAGATATGATTGACTTGGACATAATATGCACATATCCAATTTGATCGTATTGGAGTATATCCTATATTACCATGAGTATACTTATAACTAGGCAATTCAAACATATACTCAAGATTTAGTTTCTTTGTCTTGATCCTTATATGTGTCAATAAGAATTAGATCAATACAAAGAGACTTTCAAGTTAAACTACAAACTCCCCCTAAGTATGTGCATCCATGTAATATATAGATTGAGAAACATGATGCACACTTGTGGTTAATATAACGGGGACATTCATACTTCAACTTGAATCCAAAGTATGCAACTAATATTAGAATGAATATGCAAACATACCTTGGGTTTTCCATTTTTCAATGCGATGAGACTAATCAAAGATATTCTAAACAAACAAGTTAGTCTCGATATAAGATTGTCATTAATAACACTATCGCATTAGGGGATAAACTCAATATTGGATTTATCATTAACACAAGATTAGATTTGTCATTAACACCAAAACCATAACTAATGAAGGTTGAACTTACAATCTCCCCCTTTTTGGTGATTAATGACAAATCCAAGCTTAATGAGCACATTTGGATTAAAATCAACATATTGAGAGAATTTAAGCTATTTGAATGCATATGCATATTGTAAACAATATAAGCATTGACAATTTAGAATGCATATGACAATTAATTCTCCCCCTTAATCATATTAAGCTTACTTTTTAAACCAAATGACATTAAGCTTCCTAATTCTCCCCCTTTTGGCATTAAGCACCAAAAATGGAAAAACTAAAAGATTAACTTGAAATACATTCTTCCCCCTTTTTGGTTATTCAATTTTTCTCCCCTTTTTGGCATTTAACTACTTTTTAATGAAGGTCATATAAGGATTAGAATGCATGCTTATAACCTTGAAGTGGAATTTGAAGAACTTAAGCCAAATAAAAACTTAAAGGGTCATTCAAGAAGTAAAACAAGTTTTTATTTAAAATATGGTCTAAAAATAAGAAAAACTCAAAAAGAGACCATATTTGGATTTGTGGATACCACTTGTAAAAACAAATACCACATGTAAAGATAAGCATGAAAAATGAAGTAAGGGTATCACACGGTTTATTTGAAACTAAAATTATTTGAATGTGTTTCAAATTTCAAATAATTCAAAACTGAGGAGTGAATTATTTGAATTTTCCTCATTTTATTAGGCTTTGCAACTTTTCAACATGATTCTTTTGAAGAATCCAACAATTTGCCTGAACGGGTTAAACGAGGAACCCAAAAGAAATAGATATCACTTGAGAAGTTAGATACCACTTTAAATCTATATCAAGGGCTTTGCATGAAAATACAAAATAAATGAGCATTTTCAAATTTTCATGAAGAACAATGCTCAACAGGAGATTTTCCTCTTTTATGTATTTCAACACATAAAGAATCTCACACAGAGAATTCTTAAGCGGTTGAACTTACAATTTTAATTTGAGAGGAAATTCTTATTCAAGAATGTGGGTATCGCAATAATGCTACAAAGAGGTAATGAAATACCACTTGTAGGAAATAAATGAATTCAATGATACCACTTAAAAAGGAAATGAACATACCATTTGATTATTTGAATTCCTTTATTACTTAGAGAAAAATGAGCAATAAAGTCCAAGATACCACTTAAAGAAAAGCATAACTTAATGATACCACATGTAAGCATATGGATGAATAAATACTCAACTGATACCACTTAGGATCAACTCACGAAGAATTGATACCACTTGAAAGAATAATCGATAACATCGATGGGTATCAGAGCAAATACATTCATAAAACTCATTTGAGCTTCAAGAAGAAAAACTCAACAAAGGATACCTTTTGATCTCCAAGAATTGATTAGCTTGTCATTTGAGACCATTTAATGGAGAATCAAGTTTCATAATCATGAGTTTCTCAAAAAGCTTAAAATCATGCAATTTTGATACCATTTGTAAATTAATACTCAAAACTTGATTAAACAAGCTCCAAAAGATTCTAAAGATGAAGCATGGAGCTACTAGCATTTATACATATACAAGTTTTGGTTTTGAAAAGATTTTTCAAAAAGAAGCCAAATGGGTACCACTTGAAATATTTCAAAAGAGAATAAGTGGATACCACTTGAAAATAGCTCAAATAACATTAAAAATATTTGAAATTTTGCAAAAACATACTTTGAGATCATAAGAAGCTTTTCCAAAAAGAATTATTGAAAAAGGAAGTTCCAATCAAAAGATATCCCAAAAGTAATTTTGAAAACTCTGAAAATTCAGAGCAGACCTGTCTGGGCCGGTGCTACCGCTCTCATATGGCCGGTAGTATCGGACTCCGGTGCTACCGCGGTACTGGCGGTGCTACCGGTCCTGACAGACTGAACCTTCAGTTTTTTGCAATTTTTGGCAAAAACAATTCAAATGAAGTCCAATTGATTTGAAATTTTGCAGAGATGAACTTTGGACTAATTAGAAGGTTTTGCAAAAAGAATTTTCTCAAAATCAATTTTATTTTGAAAGTTATGGCAAATTGCGTTTTGAGGCAAAAACGAAAATTGATTTTCACGAAAAGCCTCAAAATGCACTTCGGTTTGGATTTCATTGCAATTCCTTTTTCATGGCTTAGATAGGTGTATCAAGAATGTGTATAGCCAAGATTTATGATGAAATCCAACTCGAATGCCACGATTTGAGCTATATGCCTAAATAGGTCATTTTGGATCAAATCAAATCCTTTTTGAGCTAAATTCGATTTCAACATAGAATTTTCATTTTGAAAACTTATAAAATCTTTGGAATACTTAATAGGATACTTTTATAAAGCTTTTCTCAAATTTGGGCCTTTTAAATATGATTTTTGACTTTTGACCTAAATAGTCCAAATGAAGAAGCAATTGAAAAGCAAGGCCAAATTCAATAACACAGAAATTCAAAAGAAGCATGGGGTAAGTTATAGAGTTTTGAATTTTGTGTATGAGTCTAAAAATGTCATTTTGAATCAACTCTTGTATAGAATTTTGATTCAAATGATGAAACTCACTAAGTGCAATAGTATGACCATTACGAGTCAAGTATAGTTTTTCGACGAGTTTCAAAATCAAATAACTTTTGATGAGTTGGTCTTTTGAAAATCTTTTGAACACGAAAATTGTTAAGAATGAACAACTCTAGGTTTTTCGTTTTGGAATTATTTTCAAAATCCTTTTACTTTTAATTCTATGAAAATTATAAGATTAAATCAAAATCAAGATACTAGTAACTAGATTTTGAAGTTAAAACTCACTTTCTTTTGAAATTAGTTTTTGTAAAGCCAAAACCATTGGAAAACCTTTTGAAAGCATTTGTATACATTTTTCAACTAGTTTTTCACAAGATTAGTAATAGTATACAAAATTTTGTCTTTTGGCTAAATGGTTGATTTTGAAAATATATATGCACTTATATTAATATGGGCACATGTAGGGATGTGGTACACATGAATATGAATTAACACTCCCCCTAAATGTGCCACTTTCTAACTTGCTCAAGATTTGCAATAAGAGAATAGATAAGAGGCGAGAGCAAGTGTCCATACCAAGCAATCTAAATTGATTCTAGCATGAATATTACAATATAACCTACACAAGGCTATAAGACATAATAGTAATCAATTTAAATGCTTGTTACCGAGATGGCATTGGTTTATGATGGACATGATTGTCTTCATGCTTGACACCACTTGTAGACGAATGTAATCCTTCTCCTCTTGATGTGCAAGCGTCCAATCCATCTCTTTATTGCCTAAAATTCTTTTAAGCGATTTTTGGTACCCAATCCTTGTTGGGTCCGAAAATGTTAGTCACTAGAGTTTTAGGAACCCAAATGGTCCTAATTTTAGCATGATTAACAAGACTAACATGACTAGAAATAGAATTGCAATAATTATTCCTCCTAGGCAAATAATTGACATTTTTATGAATTAGCTTAGGAGGGCAATGATACTTTACAAAACTATTTCTAGTTTGATCCTTTCTAAGCATATGATAATTAACATTATGAAATGGCTTAGAGGATCTAGCATTTCTAGCAAATGTTTTGTTATTATTTTTCCTAAGCATATGATTAACATGATTTTTCTTATTCTTAGGAAATCTAGCATTTTGTGCAAATACATTTCTAGAAATACCCTCCTATGCATATGAATATTATTATTCTTAGCCGGCATAGGGGATTTGACAAGTTTGGCAAACACATTGCCATTCTTGTCCTTCCTAAGCAAATAATTTTCATTAATGAGAATAGGCTTAGGAGTTATACCTTTGGGACAATCCTTACCGAAGTGTCCCTTCTCCCGGCAATTGAAGCACGTCACGCTATTTGGCCCTCTCTTGACCGATTTGACTTGCTTCTTGCCGGTTTGCCTCATGGTTGATGTTGTGGCCTTGTTATCCACTTGATTAGGGCACACGGAGGCGAGATGGCCCTTTTTGTTGCATGCGAAGCACTTGATAGTCTTCGTGTGTCGCGCATTGTGCCTCGTCTTGCTATTCTCCCTCTTGGAGTTGTAGCCGAGTCCTCGCTTGTCTTGAGGCGCCCTTGGCTTGCTCAAGATTTCGTCGAGGAGGGCTTTTCCTTTTACGCACCTCTTCAAGTCATTTTCCAATTTAATGACTTGAGCCTTGAGCTCATTGTTTTCCTCTACAATATTAGCATCTAAAGACATAGAGGAACTAGAAGCAATTTTATTAGAGCAATAAGGCAAATCATCGCTAGATGTGGATATGCATTTATTCGATGAATTGATTGTAATAGAATTTAAGCAAGGCAATTCATCTTCTAAATTGCATTGAATAGACATATCCATACTAGCTTTAGTGAATTCTTTGAGAAGGACTTTTTCATGATTTTCTTTTAGAACATCATAATCATTTTGAAGTGACTCATGTTCTAACTTTAAAATCTTATATTTCCTTTTCTCCTTCCCAAGAAATTCATTGAGCTCCTCTAATAAATTCATCAATTCATCGTAAGAGGGCTCACCTTCATCATCACTTACCTCATTTTTACCTTTCTCCATAAAACAACGGAATTTTGATGGAATTGGGGATTCGTCGTCGCTTGAGGCGGAGGTTGAGGTTGATGGAGTCGTCGGTTCATCAATTGATGTTGAAGTTGAAAAATCATCAACCGACGTCTCCTCTTCAATGCAATCCTCGATTGACGTTGTGGATGATTCAAATAATTCTTGAAGCTTGATCCACATAGCATGAGCGCTCTTGAGATTGCATATGAGATTAAATATTTCTACGCTCACACAACTAAAAATGGCATTAGTTGCTTGAGCGTCGAGATGTAGACATTTCTCCTCTCCTTTAGTTGGAGCAATATCATTTATTGGAGAAGAAATACCGACATCTACGATCCACCAAATTTGTGGGCTCATGGATTTAAAATAATTAATCATAAATATTTTCCATGAAGCATAATTTGATTCATTTAGCATGAGTGGATCGTGAGAGTGCACTAAACCTCTAGTTGCCATCCTTTTTACTCTCTAGACGGTTAAGCCTAAAATGAGAGTGACCGTGGCTCTGATACCACTTGTAGGGTCGAGGATGCGCCTAGAGGGGGGGTGAATAGGCATTTTACAAAATTCGATCGCTTGCTAAAATCAATCGCTCTAATCAACCCCTATGTCAAAACCTAATCAAATATATATGCGGAAGCGATAAAAAGGTTTTGACAATTAAAGCCTAAATCAACTAGGCTCACTAGTGCACTAACTGAATTATGTCTCTAAACTAGAATTGCTAAATTGATCAATCAATTAATACTAAGCAATTCTAATTACAATTAAGCAAATGAACAATATATAATAAATGTAAATACTTGAAAGTAAAAGAGACAACCGTGCATGCTACCGGAGGTGGAAAGGGCCATGGACGGTAAAATGTCATAGTTTCTCAAACTTTGTTAATGCGAGCAATAAATTGAAGTTCTAAAGCCTTTGTGTTTCTGTATTTTGAAGGTACTCCATGTTCACCGGAGTGATTGACTTGAGGGAGGTGCAAACTCAGAGGGGGTCTTCTTCACAGAGCTCGGGGGTTAGTAGCCATCGCCCCTCAGAGTAGGAGGTAGAGGTTGCTAGGCTGCGCGAGGAGCTAAGGCAGCGGGATGAACATCAAAGGTCGCAGGAGGCATACTATGCTCATCACATGGCACAGTAGCAGGCGGCTATTCAAGTAAGTCTGAGCCCTCAACAGTTAGCATTTCGAGCATGCAACAATATATGAAACCCGACACATTGCATTTACAGCAATGTTCCAAAGAGAGGCAGCACCATTGTCTTTCCACCATGGCGCCGCCACCACCACCGCCACAATGGGGATGTATCCTCCGGCACCTCCTGCAGCTCAAAGTTAGCTAAACTTGGTCTTTTCTAGTGATATATGGTCAATCTAGCTATACTTAGTATATTATATCCACACTTAGTATATTCTAGCTAAATTAGGTCAATCTAGCTAGATTTAGTCTTTTTCCAGCTAAATTTGGTCAATGTATCTAAACTTAGTATATTCTAGATAAACTTACTCTAATCTAGCTAAACTTGTCTAAGTCTAGCTAAACTTGATGTATTCCAGCTAAAATTTGGTCAATCTAGATAAACTTACTCTATTGTAGCCGCACTTAGTCTATTATAGCTAAACTTGGTCTATTCTAGCTAAATTAGGTCAATCTAGCTAAACATAGTCTATTGTAGCTAAACTTAGGCTATTCTAGTTAAATTTGGTCAATTTAGCAGAACTTACTCTAATCTAGTTAAATTTGGTCTACTGTATCGTAGTGATCGGGGACAAATATGCCCCAGGTTTACCAAACTCCGCTACCACAGCCAGCAGCACCTGGAGAGCATGTTCGTTTGCCACTTGTCATATTCTTGATTAGTTTTGTTACTTCCCACAATTTTTTGACTAATCGTGAATTTTGATCTTTAGGATTCCGAGAGGCCATCTCAATTCGTTCAAAACCTATTTGGCTCCGGAGGTAGCGGCCACAACTCAAATGACCCTCATGTTATGTAATCTTGAGATGTTTGGTAATAACCTGTGAAATAGATTGATTATGTGTGGATGAATGATATATGTGTATGAAGTGCTTTTGTTTGATTTGAACGAATGATATATGTGTGGATGAATGATATATGTTTATGAAGTGCTTGTGTCTTATTTGAATGAATGATATATGTGTGGATGAATGAAATGATGTGAATGAAATGATGTGAATGAATGATGTGGATTTGGATGAATGATATATGTGTGGATGAATGAATGATGTGGATGATATATATATATATATATGCATGAATTGTTATGAATGATATTTGTTTTAAATCTGTATGAAAAATGGGTTTAAAAGGCTATTTTTTCCCTGCTCCAGAATAATTTTCGTGGGCCAGGAAAACCCACGAAAATTAACCTAATTAATTTTCGTGGGCCGAATAAGCCGACAAAAATAAACCTTATTAACTTTCGTGGGTTTTTCGAAAACCGACAAAAATAAACCTTATTAACTTTCGTAGGCTAGACGAAAACCGACGAAAATTAATTACTTCTCGTCGGCCGTCGTGGCCGACAAAAATTGTGGCCTCCAAGCCATTACTTTCGTCGTAGCTGCTCGGCGGCGAAAATAAATAACTTTAAATCGGTTGTCGATTTAAAATTAAGCTAACTTTGGCTCCTTATCTCTAACGGCCGTGGTCCAAGCGAAAATAAGGCTATTGCCGCGAAAATAATTATTTTAAATGCGGCAATGGTCTTATTTTCGTGAACCGCCGATTTAAAATTTGCACGACATCTAGTAGTCTTGCCACGTGAGTGATTTTTTTTTTCAAATTTGCCTTTTGCAAACATAAATATAAAAATAGTCCCATCCTCGACCGTGGAAGCGCCGGAAGATGACGTGTTACCTTCCAATTCTTTTGTGGTCAGAAATAGACCTATTTTTATAATTTCATTTACAAGAAGACCAAATTTACCCAAAATAATTACTAGAAAGCTACAAAAGTGATGATTTCCCTATGCTTTCTCTCAAAATCTCTAGATGTCATGCCTCGTTGCCTTACCTCACTATGCTCCACTACTACAAAACAGTATATAGGTGACACTCTATTTGTGACGGTTTTTCTGAAACCATCACAAATAGCATTATTAGTTACGGTTTTTTAAAAAATAGCAGGAAGACTATTTGTGACGGTTTTTATTTGGAATCATCACAAATAATACATTATTAGTGGCGGTTTTCTTTGGAACCATACATTAATATATCTGTGGCGCTTTAGCTAAAACCGCCATCGATAATGTGAGTATCTGTGGTGGTTTTGGTTAAAACCGCCATCGATAATGGGAGCATCTGTGGGCCATTTTTGGCTAAAACCGCCACTAACAATATTATCTGTGGCGGTTTTAATTTGAAACAACCACAAATAATAAAAAATAGAAAATTTTAAATATTGCTAATTACCTCTCCTGCCTTCTAATTTGAAAGAATTGGAATTAATAATATTACATTTGAAATAATTGGAATTAGTATTCTATTTGCAATAATTGAAAAGAACGATCGAAACAGATTAAAAACTTCAGAGGCCGTTTTGAGGGTCTAAACGATTTTTTTTTGGAATTCCGTCGCCATACACGTACTCGCACAAAACATCAGGATCCAACCATCTAATTTTCACACACTATGAAATTTGGGTGCTACTTTTCGTTACGAGTCAAAAGTTATGGTCATTTTAACAAAAGTGCTCAGATTTCATATTTGAAAATTAGAATCGGTGTCGAAAAGAATATAATTGGAGAGCTCATCGTGTGATGATTTTGGAAAACACAAAAACACCAAAATCGAAGGTATAAGTCAAAAGTTATGGTGTTTTTACAAGTTTCATTATAGTAATGGCACATATATTGCAAGCATAATTAATAGTCAAAAGTATGAAAAATAAATTTGAAAGTTTTAAATTTTGCTAATTATCTCTATAATTTTCTAATTTGAAATAATTGGAAATTAGTATTCAGGTGCTTCACTGGGTTAAGAGGAGAAGGTACACATTATATGTCAGATGTGATGATACCACCACTAAAGTACTGAATTTTATAAGAGCTCTAAAGTTAAGCGTGGTTGGACAAGAATAGTAATAGGATGTGTGACCTCTTAGGAAGTTCTTGTGTGATGTTAAAAACTTCCGGATCCCATCAGAATTCTAAAATTGAGTGTTCTTAGCCGAGAGTAGTATTAGGATGGATGACTGAATTCTGAAATTAAGTTTCAATTAGAATTGAGAATTTTGAAAACCACTCTCGATAACAGATTCTGAACCGTCAGCGATATATATTTTTCCAAAGAGTGCTCCCCATCCTCGTTGTCGTTCATTCTTGTTGCCGTTCTCGCCACCGTCGTTCCCATGTCTCCGTTGGCTTCCATCGCTTGTCGTCCGTGCTATTGCATACTGGTCATTGCGGGACCCAAAAACCATGACATCATCGCTGATCATGCTTCAAGGCGCTTAGGGTGTTGTCCCTTGTATGCAAAGAGATCGTGTCCTATATAAGGAGTTTTCTTTTCCTTTGGTCTAATTTGTTTTGTAATTTTAGCTTTTATTTGAATAAAATTATAAATCTAATTTTCTTATCGACAGCGTAACAATCGGAGACTACGACTGATCCATCTGCTGTGATATAGGAGTACGGTGGGTGCATGCCTACCACGTTCGAGAAGAGCCTAGATTTAAAATTTCGTTTGCATGTAGGCTAAACTTGCAACTAAATTGGACCAAATGGGCCAAAAAAAAAGCCAAAGCTTCAATATAAGAGATTACTGTTGTAAAACGAAGTCGTTCGCCTGCGATCAATCATAGAATTCGTTGTGGCGATCACAAGAGCAAAAACAAAGAAACACCATATAGGGGGTGGAATTCTCTCTCTCTTTTATTAGATTGATTGATTACAATGGGGAATGCCCAGTATATATAGTATGGGAGAGAGGAGTTCGGATTCGCCCACACAAATAAGAGATATAGTTCTAACCATATTCGGTTATATTTCCTTATCTCATAACATTCCTCCTTGGGCGAATACCGCGTAATGCACATGTCTCGTTAAAAACTCCACTCAAAAACCCAGTGGGAAAAAGAAGATGAGGAAAAGAGTACATTGCACTTGCACTTTATGTTGCACTAGTTGCTTCATTAAAAACCTTCATGTGAGAAAACTTCAAGAAAACTCACAAAGAGAAAAAGTGTGCAACTTGTAATATTTAGGATTTATATTAGGATCTTCAGAATCACAATAAGGGTTATGGTTCAAGGGTTTTCTCCCCCTGAACTTTGTATCTCTTTAAGTCTTCTCATTTCAATGCCTTTAACACATTTTTTGAAATGTGGATTTAGGCAAAGACTTAATGAATAAATCTACAAGATTTTCACATGACTTAGTTTGCAAAATCTTTATCTCACCGCTCTTCTGGAGTTCGTGAGGATAGAATAACTTAGGAGCAATATGCTTCGTGATGTTACTCTTTATATAACCCAATTGCATTTATGCAACACAAGCAGTATTATCTTCATAGATAATTGTGGGGGTATCGACGGTGTTAAGGCCACATACTTCTGGATGTGGTTAATCACACATCACAGCCAAACGCATTCATGTGAGGCTTCATTCAGAGCTATAATCTCTGAGTGGTTGGTAGAAATTGCTACCAGGGTCTGCTTATAAGACCGCCAAGAAATGGTTGTACCACTGCAGAGAAATACAAAATCAGTTTGCGATTTGGCACTGTGGGGATCAGACAGATAGCCAGCATCCGTATATCCCACCATAGTCAAGTCTTGGTTTTTCTGGAAAAACAATCCAAGATCTTGAGTACCTTGGAGGTATCTCAGTAAAGTCTTGACACCAGCCCAATGTCTTCTAGTTGGGGCTGAATTGTGTCTTATTAGCAAATTTACTGCAAATGCGATATCAAGCCTTGTACAATTCGCAAGATACATGAGTGCTCCAATAGCACTTAAATATGAGACTTCAGGTCCTAAGAATTCCTCATTTTTCATCCTCGGTCTTAAATGGTTTTTATACACTTCAAGGGATCTTACGACCATGGGGGGTTTTCAAAGGATGCAATTTATCCATATTAAATCTTTCCAATACCTTTCGGGTATAGGAAGACTGGTAAACAAGAATTTCTTCTAGGAAATGCTCTAGCTACAAGCCTAGGCAAAATTTGGTTTTTACCCAAAACTTTCATCTCAAAACTCTATCATGAGGTAAGCACTTACTTCCTCTATCTATTCTGTGGTTCTAATGATATTCAGATCATCGACATATACCGAGATGATACAGAATCCATTCTGGGATTTCTTTATGAACACACAGGGATAATTATCATTATTTGAGCATCCCTTCTTTAGGAGGAATTTACTAAGCCGGTTATACCACATTCTCCCCGACTGTATTTAACCCGTATAGCGGTCTCTGCAGTTTATCGTTATACATGTTGCGATTATTCGGATATGGAACTTTGACTCTGTCGACGTTTGGGAAACAGGTCCCCTATTGAGCTTACTTGTTGAATGAGGGATCAACAGAGCCCCTTTTAGGTGAAGGGTTTGCGTCTGGAGAATGCTCTTAGGCTAGGATACTCGGAAAGTAGACAAAGGGGTTTATACTGGTTCGGGCCTCTCACAGCGGAGATAATAATCCTACTTCAGTGATCTCACTATTGCTTGTGAAACTTCTTACATAAAGGCTCGTGTATGCATGTGTCTTGTTTTCTCTTTGTTCTTCCTCCCTCCTTACCGATTCAACCGGGGGGGGGGGGGTTTATAGCTTAAAAATACTTGAAATAATTGCAGCCGAATAATGCGCAATTTACTGTATTTACCGTGGTTGTAACCGTAGCCTTGATTCTCACCACGTTCTCGTCGTGGGTATAATGGCTCTGGATCGTGACGTAACTATCACCACTTAAACGTTGTGGGGTGAACACAATCTTCCATTCATGCTCGAGGATTTCTCTAGCTTTGACCGATCCTTACGAGCTCACGAGTTTGCATGCTCGGGGACGAGCTTGGGTGCTCGTAGATGAGCATCGGGCCTACTCTGGTCGGGCGGACCCGCCAGCTAGACTATCCGAGGGTCCTCCTTAGGAACACTATCCAAGGACATGTATGGTCGGCCAAAACTGGCTGCCAGGCTATAATAGTTCTTTATGAAAACTAGTTCAATGCCCGTGCGTTGCTACGAAACATAAAAGGAAAGACGTCCTAATCTCCAATAATGGCCAAGAGGAAGAATGCGAGCATGAGGAGGATGGCAATTTCGTAGCAACGCACTGCCATATATCGCTCTAAACATTGTAATTTCCATTATTTAATGTAAACAAGGGATACCCTAGTTAAAAACAACCAACAATGTCACAGCAATTGCATCAGCGCGTCATTAGTTCCCCTTTCAAATTATAGAAAGAAAGAAAAACTAATTGCAACCAAGAGTATATATGTTGAACAATCAGATCAATTGCACCATGGTTATCACCTCCTCATGGTACGATCACATCAGCGGGGAAGACGTAAGACTCTATCATGAGCTAAAATTTAAAAAACGCAGATAGTACCCATTGGCAATGCAATTCAAATAAGCAAAAGGTGTTATATGTTTTGGTAATCAAGTGCAGTCAGATTTGATTATGATAGAAGCACAAAAGAAAGATACAAAGAGTTATTATATCGTTGATTACATAAACAAGTGCATAAAGTAACATCGCAATTGTTTATCATTAAAAATAATCTAATCTCTGATACGATTAAGGATTTCCCGTATAACTTCAGGAATGTTGTCTTTCGATTCATTCTCATTATAGTTCAGTAGGTCCACGAGAAACTTCGCCCTCAACAGCTTCCCATCCTATACATGCATTATTATGGACCATCATCAGAAAACATTAATCGTGCTACGGTAAGACAAAGTATAATAAATAAATAAATCATAGTACTCACAGTGCAAATTGATGGTAATTTTATACCATCCCAAGAGCGCATGAAGTTGATTACAAAATATCCGAGGATGTCCCTACAAAAGGACACATAGTTACATGTATGTAGTCTATGTAGACAAACAAACTTGTTAAGTGTAATTTCTAAGCAAGTTACGGTCTTGCTTTTTGGAACACATGTCGGTAATATGCGACGCCATACATAAATATCGTCATTCCACATAGGGTTGGCTACTTCCATAGCTAGCTTCACGTTATTGGCAATCTTATGTATTTTGTGAATGTAGTACATGGTAGGATGTCGAGGCTTAAACCAGCTCAGTATAGGTGTGGGTCCAATATAGATACACTTCTATCTTTCATGTGTAGTATGAACAATGTGAAGCGACCGAGGAAAGAATAAGGCAATAGAATCTGCAAACAATTTATGTAAGGAAAACATAATGAATGATTCAAACAATTTTTGCGAACGATTGACAAAGAAACATAGCTTACCTTGTTGCACTGTGAAATATCATACTCCATGTTAGGCCAACATTTAAATAATTCTGCCAATTGTTGGACATCAAGCTTGGAACGCCGGCATGGTTCTCGACCGAAGTCAGACAACGACTGTTTTGTCAGATATGCATACATATAATGTTATAATAAACACGTAAAATAGGGTTACCACATATAAATAAAATAACTTACACAAAACTGCAGGTCCATGTAGTGCAATTTTTCATCTTGGAACAACAAGAGATCGTTGCATGCGAGCATCCGCACAGCCATGTTGAAAGAAGCACTGTCCATTGGCTTGTTGACATGCAGTGTTTCTTGAAGTTTTCTGAGAGTTATAGAAATTGGGTAAGGCTTGGTGCTTCGAACCCACTCTTTCCTATGAAAATGTATATTCAGTTAGCTGTTGTAAGATCAAAGTTGATATATTTATACTATGCATAATTTATTGCACAAAAAAATGACTTACTCTAAAGATTCTGCATGATCAATTGAGATGATATATTTGCAAAGTGCACCCATTAATTCATCTGGGCTGCTCGCTGGTGTTATTCCAATGGAAAGGACATATAGAGATGTATCTGATTTAGTTTGATGTGATGTGTTTGATGGTTTAGGTTCCTCGCTTGGAGCATCAATAAATTCAACATCATGTTGACTTTCTTCTTCATTTGTTTTTTCAAGTTCTTGACATCCTTTCTTCGTGTTTAGCTTTGAGGCCCACAAGATTGCAGGAAGCTTAAACCTGAAATTTGTTATATCATCCTGCAAAGTAGTGAAGCATAGATGTTCATATGTTATATACTTAAACATGCAATAAACTCGTATTCGAATACCTGAGTGAAACTATCAGAAAGCTGCAATCCTGTCCAGTACTCCATGTAGTTTATCATCCACAGACCGCAGGATGTCCTACGTGATTAAAAAACTTCATTGAACTATTTATATGTAATCCATTGAACTATTTTTATGTAATGAAAGGAAGGCAGTCATTTTTACACGAGTCACATATTGAAACATACCCATCTTTTTGCATTGGCTGTAGAATCTTCTCTATAACAGGCCATGTTGTAACGTCAACGTTCCACCACTTGTGTTGTTTAAGCTCTTTATGTTTCGCAGTGACACTTATATGTTTATCTAGGCCTCTTAACTGTTGAGATAAATATATATCATCGAAGATTTAACAACAACAACAACAATAATAATAATACTAATAGTAGCAATAATAATAATGTAAAAGTAATATCTACTCACGGTAATAGTGAGGTCTGTGCGGTCCATTTTGCCCATTGAATCGAGTACATGTACCTCACACATAGGGGCATTGAGTAACGCCAGTACCAATGAAATTTTTCTATGTTTATTGGAATAAAGACCGCATCAAACATTTGTTAGTAAGTATTGTCCACTGGTATTATTATATATATACGTAGGGATTTAAGTTCACCATGTCATGGTCTAAATAATTATGAACCCTTGTATCAAAGGTATCCTTATGCCTTATTTGGTCCAACTCAAGGCCACCATCACGCTTAAGAACACTGGAAATAAATGTATCCTCCAAGAAGACCTTTCCACCAACTCTATGAAGTAGATGTTTTTCACCCATGATACAATTAATATACGCACTTATAACCTGTGTAAGAAAAAATACAATTATATTATGTAGAGCCATGTTTAAATATCTATTACTCTATATACATATATACTTACATCGTCATTCAATTGCATGTCACCATGGAAAAGGCATTCCATATGATATCTGTCTACAAATGCACCGTCGATGTCGACCAGAATTTGTTTTTCCGGTGCTGATTTCATGTATTCAATAATCTCAATATCTTCTTTGGTGCAAATATAATCTGTAATGAATAATAATTTAATAATTAAATAGCGTATCTAGTAAAAGAAAAGGGATAATTAACAAGCAGAAATAAGTACCTCGCGGCACAACTTGAGCTATGTGCGCCTTCTTTGGTTTGTTATGCTGTGGCATTCTAATTTTTGTTTGTATCTCTTTTTGCTCCGAATTGGAACCGAGGCAATCGCTCACACAAAGATCGAGCTTAACGTTCGTAGCATTGCTTAACGCCATGTTTCCTTCCTCCCTCTATGTCCATGGAGTTGCCACCAATACTCATTAATGAAATTGAAGTAGTATCGATAGACCGATAAAGTGATAATGTTCACACTCAAGAATCCCAAAATATTTTTCACAACTCAAAATCCTAATGGATGCCAGTCAGCTCAATGATGTAAACAACCTAAGCAACTAACGTGTCATTTAATTTGAACCAACAACTTTAAGTCATGTCTTACTTTTCTACTAATTTAGTGGTGTATCTATCTGGTAAGGTCATTTAATATGGACGATCCTTGGCAGTGTCAACTTTGGAGAAAATAATCATCTGTTATCCATCATTCTATCTTAACACATCTCAAACCATTGTATCTCAGCTGATCAATGCAGAGAACCTTCCTAAACCAAAAGTGTAGTGTTGCATGACACTACTGTAGTTATTGATATTGTGCAATCTAACAGCATCTTGCAAAAAGTTTGTATAATCTGTATACAAGCAGCAGGAGCTCAACAGTTTTCTCCGGCTAAATTAACATCATGCCTAATTTGAAGACCTCAAGACAGTTTTCTCGGCATTAATCGATGATCAGCGGATTAATAATTTCAGGTGGCTCGAAGTGGCCATACAGTGATTAGAGCAGGTCCCGTCTTAATTCTCTTTGGGGGTGAGGACGCCAAAGGGAAGAAACTACACGATCTTCATATGTTTGATCTGAAATCTTTAACATGGCTTCCTTTGAACTATAAGTGAGTTATCCTTGTCTAGAACTCAGAGAAGTGCCATGTCAATAAAAAAGGGGAAAAAAAGCTAAGCAAGAATGTTTCTTCAGTTGGTCACTTGGCTTGTCCACTATGCCTTGTGGAATGTCAAAAGTCCATAGTTATCTACAAATCTAACACGCTTGACATTCCTCGCATTGAAGCTTCTCAATGTTAGAACCATTCTCTTACTCTACTATGTGTTTTTCTCCTATTGATCATAAGTTCATTGTTTTAGAGGTCTTGGACCTTCTCCAAGATCCAATCATGTAGTCTGCACTTTACGATGATAGAGTTCTTTTGATTTTTGGAGGCCAATCAAAATCCAAGACCACTGAATGATGTCCACGCCTAGACTTTGAAACAAGAAGTTCTATCTAGTTTCCTTCTAAGTTTTTATTGTTAATGGTTTCGAAAAATCCTCTTTTGGTCATCATCCATCGCCGAAGCAAAGTTCTTTGTGGAGCTCTCTGTGGGACTAAATGGTATATTGCGTGGGTGGAAGCAAGAAAAAACCTAAGTTTTCCAGAGTCATATATAATATGGCGATGAATAATTCAAGATTTCATTTTCATTTCTAACCCGTAGTAATATATTTTTTAGAAAAATTGCTTCTTTTGCATCCATCGCCCATTGTCATTTTCTATTACAAAGTCTTTCACTCTCGTGTCATCCAAACTTGGGTCTTCGAATAGTTGCTACTTCATGTGCACAGGGCCAGTAAGAAAAACATGGAAAACAATAACTCTAGCAGGATAAGTCAGTGACTTGGTGCACAACTAACCATAAATATTACAGATGACTGACGATTTAAGTTAAACCTGCATACATTTTTCATACAATTCGGTTTTGTGACTAAAACTTCAATTCTATCTCAATTGCTGCTAATAAGAGGAAATGAACAGTTGAATATAGATGAAATGCAAAGAAACAAACTACGTCAAAATAAATCAGTTCAGACATCTCTACCAATTTATGGCATGCTCCTGACCTGGCCGATCTGCTCAATAGTCTCTGAGGCATCCTACCAAACGTGCTAGCTCCGTTTCATTTGGACTAAAAATATCCACCACTGAGTAGTTCTCCAGGACCTGGAGCATCCATTCCACAGGCATCCATGATAACAGCACACCGCACCTTTTGCGACGACAACAAATGTTTCAATTTTATTACAAAAGAATCTCAGTGCAGCTTTAACATACATAAAGGTATGAGGTGATCTTGTGTTTAATGAGAACAGTCGTCATTGCACATATACCTGCATGGAAGCATACTCAATATATCATAAGAAGTAAAAATAAAAACATCATTCTGCACCACTGGATATCTTTTTCTAGGGTAGAGGGAAATAAAAGGCCCAGCAAGGCTATAAATCAGATATCGCAAAGAAAGGTCAATAAACGAAAGGATGTACACCCTTGACCCTACCAGAGAGAACAATGTGAAAAGTAAAGTATATGAAACAAGAAAAGTATGCGGCACCCTATCGAAGTAGGGTGTGGGTGTGGTGACATTCACAAGCGAGATTGCATAGATTGCTCCTTGAGGTGGTGTTGCAGCCCCATCTAAGAAACCCCAATCGAACCAAACAAGACCTTTTTTTCTCCTTGAACAAACAATAGAGGATGAGAAAAGAAGAGAGAAGGATAACATATATGACATATTCAACAAGAAGCGGCTACCAAACGATTTCTTTCATCGATCACCATCCACCTTAGAGGTTTAAAAGAAAAAAGGCAATTGCTCACGCTTAGAGGATGATTTCCATCTAACATCTAAGCTGCGCAGAGAAATACTTCTCCAAATTTTGACGCACCAAGTTTATGTAGTTGAATAAATTATTTTCCAGATTATGAATAAAATATTCGTAAACGTAGATATTAGGGACAATAATTTGTAGAAATTCTCTGATAAAAACAACAGATTACGGTCCAAAGATATGATTCCTACCATTTCATCGAGAAACACCATTTCATTCCTACACTGAATATAAACACAAGTTTTTCCTATATATCTCAATCCTGGGTTATTCCCATGTACAAGTTTACAGTAAAGAGTAACTACCCTACAAGTAGAGCAAGCAAGTAAACCAAGACTCATCGCTTTAAATCTGCTAGAGATCTTCAGAAGAGAATGCAGCGAGATGGGTTCCAACAAAGAGTTTAATTAAGTTACTTCACATGAAAGAATTAATAAGAAAATAATCTTAATTTACACTACAAGATGATCATTGTCAATTCGGCAATTCCAAACCCAAAAGGGTTCCTACCGACCCTCAAAAAATCAACCTTGTTGGAAAACCAGCAAATTTCAACCAAAAAAAGATCAAGCAAACAAATCATGGTTTTCTCATCCCTAGCCTCGACAAACTGAATCGAAAATTTCGTAACCATTGTGCAAGATATCGACATCTGATAATATTGTGAAGATGCATGCAGAGAGTCATAAACTACTTTTAACATTAAAGACAACTACAAATTTCTAAAGATATTGAACCGACAAACCCATAATTAATAATTCATGCCAACCCTACATCAATTCATCATATTTTCCCAACTTACACGGTGACAATTTTATAACATGTTTGCTATCAGCAAGTTATTACACTCCTCACAGTGTATCTTTCTTACTCGAGCATTGTATTACCTTGTTAGCCCTCCAATCGACAGAGTATTACCCAAGACTCCACCAAATAGACCATCCAAGTATGGACAAATATAAATCGCATCAAGATTGCTAGAGAACTTGGAGATCAATGATACATACACGTATGAGGAATCTGCTCAACTAATAATGGTGGTTACGTGGTTTCGTAAAGAAAAGAGTGATAATTCATATGTATTCAAAACGGAACATCAAGATTCAGACATAAGGATATATTGTACGTAGTACATCCGCATTCATTATATTAGAACATATTTAGAGATGATAGATTCTTGGTATCGTCCAAAGATCTTAAAATAAATAGTTCTTGAGCAAAACGACTTGGATATTATTTCGATCAAAAACTCGTCTATGATGTGAGTACTACTTTGTATACAATGTTTTTGTGAGGTTTTTGTGAGTTTTCTTGGACTTTCGACCCTTGTCATTCTCCTTATTTGCGACGGCAAGTATCTTGATATTGCTTCTAGCGGTGGCTCTAGATAGTGCAACATACAATTGCCGTGAGAGAAAAACCGTTCAGGAGGTAGACACCGACATTCGGATGGTCCGCCCTTGCGCCTTTGTTGATTGTCATTGCAAAGCTAAGCCTGACAGGGAACTGCTTCCTCTTGAATTTAAATGGGAACATCTCGGCATCAGATGGACATAGAGGTATTCGAGGTAGAAACACCCTTTTCCCGGCGTGCTGGCCAAGCACAATCTCGGCATCTATAGTATTCTTTTGGAATGCCCGGACTACAAGCCTCGTCCCCGCTGTATAGTCCGCTTGGTGGTCAATGTTCCGCAACAGAGATCACGGGACGCTTAATCTTGAGTTTAAGTACATGCGGAGGTAGACCGTTAGGGGTTAGGGTGTTAGGAATTCAGGAGGTAGTAGCCATGGGGATCATCCTCTGCAGAATCGAAACTATGGTACACCATCTCCTCCCCATGAAACATGTCAATCATCTTCGATTGATCCTATCAATGTACTCGCTCGGTCGACAGGATGGCTCGAGATGTGATATAGTTGGCATCCGATAGGTTGTCATTCAAACATAGGAAAACACTTTGTATGAGTTTATCGATGTCTCAGATTATTTCTGATATGGAACACAGATTTGGTCAGAAGCCGCACAAAGCCATCCTCATTAGTCTCCTCGATACCATTCCCGATTCGCAATAGGTACTCTGCAGACTCGGGATCACTGGGCCCTCATGTTACGTGACGAGCCTTAGCCGTGATACAATCCCATAGGTATGACTTAGGCAACGTTGTGTCAATTATTTGTGGCCTCGCCCCTTACGGACAACCGGTAGAACCTGCTCAAGTCTCCACCAAACACGATCGTTTTCCCACCGAACGGCAGATCACGTCGGCCCATGATGTCTCGCATGCTCGTCCGGTTTCCACCGCCGCTGTCGCCTCGTCATGGAGGCTTCGTCCCATATTATCAATGACGCCTACTAAAGAAGCTTAGCGGTTCCACTTTGCTTTGTGAAGCTACAGACCGCCCCGTTTGTAATGTTGAGTGGGATCTTAAACCTCGAGTGCGCTGTCCTACCTCCAGGCATGATGGATGCGGCTACGCCGACGTCGCGGTTGCCAATGCTATCTTACCATCTCCTCGGATCTTCGCAAGCAAAGCTTTATATAGGAATGTCTTTCCGATGCCTCCCGGCCATCTACGAAGAAGACACCTCCATCGCCATCGTCAACCGCAGATAATATGTCGACGACGCCGCCATTTGCTCGTGGTTGAGGAGGACGACAAAGATATATGCTCATCGTCGACATGGATTGTTGACTCGTATATCTCTCGACCTCTATATCGGCGTTGTCTTGAGACTCATCTATAACAGGAGAGGAAACGATGTTATGTCCTTCCCAATCGATCGCACATATTTCGATGTCCAATAGCACCATCTGCTCAACCGCTCTCATTTAAGATGCATGAGAACGGCGGTAGTCGTCGACATTCCTCAAGATGCCTTTCCCATAGCCCACACACGCCGCTTGGCTCACAAAAGACCAAGATAGTTGCAAAAAGCCTCTCGAGCGATGATGGCATATGGAATAGCTCGGCCTCACTAAGGCACTCCTCTAGGGTGTTGTCACTCGATTAGTCCCCTCTTCACGGCTTCACGGAAGAATGGGTAGACTACACCGCTCACCGCCCTAAGGTCTTCAAAGGAGGTGGCACAGCACGTGGTTTAGGAGAACCCTAAGATAGTAACGCCCCCTCGTTCGGACGAGCTGACACGATTCTGCCAACTTGTGTTCGCTTTACCCTCTTCTTCCACTGCTTTTGTCCTGGCTGCCAAATAAATGCCGCTGGAAAATCCCTATACAAGATCCCTCGAGCCTCCTCGCATGTTCGGTTCATGTTGAAATACTCTGTCAGCATGGTCCTCTCGACGCCATGCTTGGCAACAACATCATGAAGATCTTGATCCGCAGAGAATGAGACCATGTGCATGTTCGGTAGATGTAGTTGCATTTGCAACACAGGTGGGAAGATCTTGCTAAGGTCGAAGCTGTAGATCCTCCACAGAGCTTCTGGTGGGGTAACCCACCTAGCGTCCCTAAACCGATTGATCTCGTCAATGTTTCCGTTGCTATCGGGTTCATCGAGAGCTACAGAAGCACGATCATGGCCTTTGTAAATATACTTGAATAGGTATTTTACAGCTTTTATGCTTGAGCAAACCTCCACATTTATATGGCAATTGTACTTCCTTAGAAGGTAAGGGTTGTATGGCACAACCCACCTATTGTCAAGTGTTCGCCCTCGAACCTTTGCATGGCGGCCATTATCCCTTCTCCTGCATAAGGGATATGAGTCATTGCCTTGTATTGTAGATGCATTGAAATGACGTGGGTAGTAGTTCTTGCATCTACCATCCTGCATGCACACGTTCTTTGGATTTAGGACTCCGCATGGGCCATGCATCATATGCTTAATAACCATCTCGTACAAGTCTGGATACTTGTTCCTCGCTCGGGAGCTCGGCGGAGATGAGACAGATCAAACCGCTTTCCGGACACGTGAGCTTGTACCTCCCTTCATGATAAGAAGGAAGTGAACATGTGGAAGACCCTCTTACGAACTCGATAACGATACATAAGCAGCTACTATGCCAAGGATATGCCTCTTGAATAGCTGTTCCTTAAGGCTCTCAAGCTTGGCTCTAAATACACTAACGATGAGATCGTATGATCCTGGGGTCTATCCGTGCTCTAGCTCTCGATTATCTCTTCCCGCTTAGGGTTGCGTGTCATTGTTAAGAAGATGTCCGGCTTCCGTATTTTTGCACCAAGGCCATAGCATCCGTGTACCTTCGTTGCATATCTCTATCACCCCAATGAATGAAGCCGAAGCACGATCCTTTTGCCCACAAGCTATGCAGACGACTCTCTCCGGACTCTATGCTATCAACCACGCCTTGATACAGATCACTCAGATCTCCTTTTGGTGGTACCGATGTAGTCCAAATTTTGCACCCTCCACCTTGATGTACATGTCAACCGCAGTCTCGCTTGGAATAGGCGCTGTCAGATAACAAGGCATTGAATATCCCACGACGATCCGAATTTGTAGCAAGAATAGTCCTTACAAGAACGCAAAGCCGGTTATTCGAATCTACGTAAACGATGGACATAATCAGATGATGTGTAAATAATGAGGACATCAATAACGATGAGATACCACGATCATAGCAATACTCACCTTGATCCTCGTAGTGATTGTTGTTATCGCCATTTTCGATGCCGAATTACTGCCTTCAAGGGGCACACCATGCTTGGGTATATGTGGATGCCATCCTAATTCTCCTCTTGGGAAGAAGAGTGGATACGATAGGGGGTCGTAGCTTCCATAGTGCGGCTTTATACTGTACTTCTCATTGTTGTTACCATATAGGATTACGCTGCGATTGAAATCTTTGCGCCGCTCGTTCTCGACCCACACAATGCCACCGATGTTCTTGGCTTTGTTGTACACTCGTTGATCCAATTGTAAGTCGGTGTTAAGTGATACACGATATTCCTGGAGGTTTTCGGCTTGGCCTAGGCTCCTAAAAGTTTGAGAGTAGGGATTGTCCCGGAGGATATTGACCAACCTCCTCACGACTTCCTGGTCGAGGCTAGGTGAGTAACGAAACCGGTGATTCAAACTGGGGTCGTCATCATAGAAATAGAGCTCCAAATGATTTGGACTGGATTCGCTCGGGCCAAAGGAATGTACATTGTGATAAATTTGCCCGTGGCTCAAATGTGTACACTCCAGATCTCATGTTGGTGTAGTTCTCATCGAGACTCACGCCTAGGCTGGTGAAGGAGAAGTGACCATTGAAGAATCTTATGTTTTCATGAAATGCTCGCATCCGGATCTACACTCGACCAAAGCCTACGGAGTTCGGGAATTGGCTCTGGGTCCAATAGCCGGATTTTACCGTTGCGACAACAAAACCCGTTCGTCTCATACTGGAACCTCTTTGCACCGCAATGCCCGCAGTCTGGCTCAGCCTTCAGTACATGTGTGCTATCGGGCACATTGCTATACACATGATCGTAGGGGTCTTGGACATTCGAGGCCGCTGGAGAGTTATCTGCTAGCTCATCAAAGTCCCCGCATCCTCCATTTCCTCGCCATCCGGATGGATTTAAGTTAAGGTGATTATGATAGTTGTTGAATTCCATATAAAGAGAGAAATGACATCTGGACTACCTCCACCGGCGAACATGTAGTACTCCTCATCCATATCCTCCTCTACAATTGTTTCTATACCACGTGTCATTTTTCGTTAGTACAAAGTTAATAACGGCTACGTAGTTACAAATGTAAATATAGTTGTAGATATTACCATCGGTTGTAATGAACGATTTGCGTTGAGAGACTGCAATAGCGAAGTTATGCGATGATGGATCGCCACCATCAAGCATCTGATTGTGGGCATTGCATTGCAATTGATTGAGCATGGGGTGTCTCTCTACTCGCGTAGCTTACATTACGTTCACGTAACAATGCTTGCCTATCATGTTGTGTAATCATTTGCCTGGCTGATCTTCTACAAGCGTTAATGTTATCCTCTCTCTCTTCTACATGCTATTTGATGAGCATTTGACTCTTGCCTTTCTTTAGAAGCCAAACTTTGCCTATACGCTCTTCGACGGGCATTAATCTCTTCCCTTTGTTCAGTGTTAAACTTTTGGCGTGTTTCGTCACGTTCTCGCCTTGCTAGCCTTTCCTCCGTGTAAGAGTTGCATTCCTAGCATTTTGTCTTCGACGCCTTGATTGTATTTGCTCTTCAGAAGGTTTGCATTCCTTACAAATTGTCCACCATGACTTGGTACAATTTGCTCGTGTAATGTGAGCCACTACTTGACCAAAATTTACGTTGTCTGCTCCTCCGCCATGGCGCAATGAACTTTCAAAGAACATCACGGTAATTACTCCTACCTAAAGTGTACAACGATGTAATAATAATTAGCTATTTTGAGTTGGAATGTTTGTGATTAAAACACATATCATAGGAAAAAAGCAACTTGTACCATTTGAGCAATCGCCTTGTAGCGATACACCCATTGTAAGGGTACTTCGAGGTGGAATTGTGTATAGCATAGGTGTTTGATTATGCTCATCTTCTTCGTCCGAAGACGAATAACTTTGACTTTGAACATTGTTTCCGCCACGTATAACTAAGCTAGTAGGTGTTTGTGGCAAAATAGCGATGCGATGTCTCTTTGGAGCATCTTTGTGCATCCATCATCGCCAAAATGATATTTCACAAAATGATATCACGCATTACAATCAATATCATGTAGTTACAACAATATAATATAAGCCAAAATTTAAAGGATGGCCACATAGCAACCTTCTTTCCTTTCCGTGATGATTGGTTTGGATGATGCGACATAATTGCCAAAATCGCTTGTGATCTACAAAACGATTGGTGTCAGCCCAACGGAATTATGAAAAGAACACTTTGATGGAGTTGAAGGGTTTTTGTGAAAATTTTGTCAGTTCGCACTGGCAGCAGGACATGGTACAGCTCTAAATTATATTAGCTAGATACCATCAATCAAAAGTCAAAACCAACTCTAATCTAAACGTAACACTTTAACATAAAAGCACAGCATGTGGTAAGAAATAGGTGGCTAATTCGGATTGCTGCATGACACCAAAGAGAAAACTTATGCATTGATCCGACACCTTGAGAACACCTTTTGGAGTAGATCTGATTAGCATAGTATGCATGTTATCCTAATGAATGCAAGAAATTAACCTGAGCAAGCAGGAGAGAGGATGCGGATGAAAGAGAGGATGGCGTGTTTCTTTGGCGTGAAACTGTCTACAAGGGTTCGCCAACCAGATTGGGCTCGTTTTTCCTTGGATGAAGTTCCCCCACCGAGATTAACAAGGCCTTCTTACATGGAATTGCCTCATGAAATCTACTCATCTAGTCATCAAGGCTCAAGTAATCGGACAGCAAGGAGTAGATCCAGTTTTCTTCCTGAGGAAAGCCCTCCACAATTTGCAATGCCTATTACATAAAATCCTGTAGCCAGCAACTTCATTGTCTTTCGGAGAGGACAGGTCGTGGATTGATGCTGCTGCATATGTGTAGTCTGGACGGATTCGGGGGGAAAAATCTACGATCTGAAGTGAACAGATGGCACTGTGGCTAGGCAACGCACTCGTCGCAGTGGAAAACTAAAGTGGAGTCTTATCGTCTCAACCGAGACGGCGAGACCTTAGCTTAATTAAGAGACTGCAGCGGCCACAAGCCAAACCGACCAAGTCGTCATCGCTCGAAAGCTTGTCTACTTTGAGTCTGATCTCTAAGGCACAAGTGATTTCAAGAACATAAGCGATGAAATGGCTACGTAAGTCCAAAAGCTAAATAGTGTCAAACACATAAAAATGCAATCTTGTCGAGCTTGAGGCTTTGGATCAAAAGGTGAAGATGCAGACAACAAGAACTTGAGAAAAAGCACAAGGAATTGGAAAGTTTCACTTAAACTTCGGGAGGAGCATGAGAAGCGCTTGCGGCTGAGAGTGCTCTACTTTCTCAAAGGAAGGAGCGTGCTCAATCTCGTGAAGAAGTACAGAGGCTAACTATAGAGATCAACATGACAAATGAAAAGTTGAATGAGCCGGAGAACGCGTCATCCGAACTTAAGAACACCATCTTACTTCGAATAACGAGAAAGATGCTACCCTTATTAAAAGGAGCAGTCCTCGGTGAGAGTATCCAATCTAGAATCTGAATTGTCAAAGTTGCGAGTGAAGCTGTGTGTTAGGTTGAAGGAAAGTAGGGATCTTTCAAGCAGAACTCAAACATAAGAAAGTAATCAGACTCCATTGGCTCTCGGCTAATAATATTTTGGCTAATATTCGCTCTCACTAATACAAAAGCGTGTACCAACAAAGCAGACAAGTATCCATCTATCCATCTAACAAGCAGTAATCAGTAACACTGTGCAAGGCAAGAGAAGATGCCAATCAAGGAACAAAGGAACACTGAGGAGGAACAGGTTGGCTAAGAGCCTAAATAACTATACATGCCTAGACATTTGTTCTCAGCGATCATTCACGCTTATTGGTTTGTTTCAGCAAGGTAATTGTAGGATAATAGTTAGTATTTTGCAATAATGTGTATATATTCTAATACAGCTTATTGGTTTGTTTGAACATTGTCAGGGAAGAGAGAATTCTCCTTCTCTCTGATCTTCCCAGAAAGCACATTGAGAAGCTTGGAGATAGCATCAGCAAAGATTTTCATAGGTCTATTATTGCTTTGCTCATCACGTGCTTTTCTCTAACACATGTTCCTGGCCAGCCCCATAACAAAAGAGCTCTCCTGTGTTATCCCAATCATCTCTAAATGCCATGTTTCCTAATGCTTTTACTAACATTTTAACCACAGCCATGTTTCCTAATGCTTTTACTAACATTTTAACCACGTACCATGTTTCCTAATGCTTTTACTAACATTTTAACCGCAGACTCGCATGCAAAAACAGCAAGATTCAATTATCTAAGAACTTACTCGATGTTAATTGCTTAGGTAATCGCTACTGAGAAGGTAATTGAAGGATAAAATAGTTAGTATTTTGGCAAAAATAATTAGCCAATACCATGCTCCTCACAGGATACACAAGAAACTTCCAAAGACCACCATTGTATCGATTTCTGGACTATGAAGCCGCATTGTGATAAGTGGATTTCTGGACTAAACTCGATAAGTGGACTATGAAGTCAGA
The DNA here is from genome assembly GCA_036346375.1 of Guadua angustifolia. Classification (NCBI taxonomy): domain Eukaryota; kingdom Viridiplantae; phylum Streptophyta; class Magnoliopsida; order Poales; family Poaceae; genus Guadua; species Guadua angustifolia. The sequence goes on from JAYEVE010001379.1 coordinate 113,506, forward strand.
TCTTGTGATGCATTGGATAAAAGTCCAATGCTTAAAGGGCAAAACTTGGAGGGCATTGATTCTCATGCATGCCACAAGATAATACATAGTATAAGCATAATACATAGTATAAGCATAATACATAGATCACTTCATACCACAGAAATCGATTCATTAAATGATCATGAATTATTCATACACCAACATGTCCACACAAGCAATTATTCATGTGATCAGAATAATAAAAGATGTCCAGCATCAAGTTACATCATTTTTCATATAAGAATCATTATAGTCGATTGGTAGACCTAGTAACCACATGAGCTAGTTTTTGGCTCCTCCATTCAATAAATCTTTTTATGAATGTGCAATCAAATGCTCCTGCCACCAGAGAGTGTCGAAAGCCTACAATAATAATAATAATTTAAAAATGTATTAGTAAAAGAGAGTTGTAGTTTTCTTTTCAATGGAGACTATTTTGGCTTATTAAAAAAACACTTACTTTGAAGTGTATGTTGTGTAGGAAGATCTCGAGCGAATGCAAGTTTAAGTGTATTGGGTAGTTTCCACACTACTGCTTTTAAAAGCAACATATTGTAAGTACCTTTTCTTTAATTACACATTACCAATAGTATTTAATATTTTGTAGGTTGATGCTTTAGTTATCAGATATCTGTTGTCTTTCAAAGCATAGTTGCTAGAAGTACATGTTTTTTGCTTTAGCCTTTGACCAATCGAGCATATGTTGGGTCAAATGCTCATCCCATAGTTGAACAACTAATAGGTTAAACCTACAATTAAACACAAGAAGAAATATCTTGAATAGTATGCACCGATTAGATTTAACAAAACAATACTTTTTTGAAAATACTATAGATTTACCTCGTGTCTAGAAGAGTGACCTCTCTATTCATTATACGGCGTGGAAAGGTTTCGTAGTACTGAAGATCACCAAAATGAACGACTACGCCAACTACATCTGTATGAAATATTGCATGTTTTAAGTTTTGTCATGAAAATATCATCCTCCTTATATATTTGTTACAAAGAAATTTTGAACCATACCTACAAATGTTTTGTTCGGACGTCCATAAACGTCTTCAAATGGCACGAAATGCTTTGGGTAGAGAGGAAAATCAACTAATCTGCAGGTTCAAGCTGTTGTGCGGTTCGTTAGAACGCATTCATAAGAGTTTTGATGCTCGATACTCAACTTCCTCGTAGTTAGGTTGGAATTGCACATGATGAATGTTGTACTTATGGCCTTCATTGAGTGCTAAGTTAAATATAGGAACATTTCTGTTCCTGACAATAGCTTCTATTTTGGAACCCTTTTAAGTTTAAAATAAACCATGTTAGTTAACGAATAAATATTTTTTGAGGATGGAATTACCGTTGAACTTACAGTCTCATCTATTAATATAAATCGAAGCAAATCACCATGATCTTCAATTGGAAATTTAACATCTACCAAGACACAAATACTCCAAGATCTGTATATATCCCCGAATTCAATGTTGTCGAACTCCTTGAATCTAAAAAAATGCTTATTTAAACATTTTGTCAACTTTTAATTAGATGAAAGAGATAGTCAAGTAAAACTTACTTAGGCACCATTGGGGTTTTAGAAAACAACGCGTACGTTCTCTTTCGTGTTCGATTGATTGGTGCCATTGAGCTGACATAGATATTCATATGTTATAAAACATTTATAAAATATTTTTTAATGGTGACAGGAGCATTTTCCACATTCACATAACCTTCAAATGCAAATAAAACAATGGCACGCAAGGATATGACACAACATAGGATATTAGCAGATATCACTCAAACCAAACATACTGGTTTCATGCAATAAAAGCAGCAGTGAAGAGATTATTCCAATTCATAGTTGTAATGATCTAAGTGCACAACTCATCCTTGACTAAACTAATATTGCAGTTGGTAATCTTTTGTGCATTGCTATATAATGTGTATTTATCAAAGGAACAACATCATCGATCAACGCTTTTGGTTTCTTTAGTAGCGAATTTTATCATTTTTTGGTTTCTAGATGCAAAGAGTAATGCGAGATTGAATGCGAGGTAAAATATCTTCACGGCTCTTACATGTTTGATTTCATAGCAGCTATGAAACACAAACAAAACTAACATATACTTCTCTGTAACTTAAATTTTCTTAGTTATTTATTCCACTAATTATCTTTCGATTTCCTAATTTAACATGTAGGAGCCATTGCAGACGCTGGGGATTGCTCCAAGGATAAGATCAGCTATGAAGAAATAAGGTTGAATGACAATGCGATTGCAAATTGTCTAGGTCACTATGAAGATCCTTTTTTTGTTTCTTTAGTAGCGAATCTTATCATTTTTTGGTTTCTAGATGTAAAGAGTAATGCAGAGATTCAATGGCGGAGTAAAATATCTTACGATTTATCTAGGTGGAATAAAAAGGAGAGAGCATGCACAGATAAGGGATCAGCTAACCCTACAAAGAAAGCAAAAGTTACCAGTACACCCACTCATTTATCCTCTTCTTTTAATTTTGATCTTTTCCCCACTTCCTCTGGTGTTTTATCTGAACAATTTTTTCTTCTTGAGTTTGACACACACCTTTAGATTGATGTTTAAAGACTACTTTACATTTACTTGCAGGCACTATATTTTGTATAGGGGTTAGAAAGCCTGTATAGGACTTAAGTCGATCGGGCATCCATTCTTGTCTCTACTCTTGCTGACCTTTGTTTCCTGAAGGTTTGGTCCCTGATCACACAATTAATTAAGGTTTCTTCCTCTCCATCTTTCTGAAACTCTCTTCAGTAGTATTAAGTTTTTATGGTTTTGGGAATGGGACTCATCTTAATTCCTTGCTTGTCGCTTTTATCTTTTCATTCTTTTGTGTATATCCTTTTCTTATTCCATCCGCACTTTTACGCCCTATGGTCGGGTGAAGTGCGGGGAGGTCAACAGAAAAGAAGAGTCAATGTAAACTAATTATATACCCTACAACCTATATTATTCTTGAATGCAACAATAACGGTCAAGCATCAAATTGCGGTGGAGATCAAGTTAAAAGCAGGACCTAATAGAAGCGCCGATTAGAGTTAAGCAAAGATAGTGTAGTACAAAAATCTAGTAATTTTACTTCTTCACTTATTTCCTATTCAAACATGTACAGATATTTGTACTGCAAGGTTAACAAACATGTACAGATATTTATACTGCAAGGAGAGATATAAATTCAATTAACCGCTGCATGAAACAATTAAACCTGCCAAGATGAATGATTGTCAAGAAATTTTACTAAACCATTTCATCTCCAAACCCTCCACTGCTACAAAGATATGAACCAAACAGCTCCTATTACGGATGGTCCATGTACTGTAACCTATGTTGACCTACCCAACCAAGCCTAGGTGATCAAATAAATATTACCGCCCTACATGCAAATAGTATGACTAAACCATTTCATCGACCAACAGCATACCTGATGTGCTCTGTTATTGTCTATATGTGTTTCTTGACTTGACTTATCAACCAGAAAACAATTCAGGATTATAGAAATTGGAGACCTCACTAAACTTGCCAGAAAACTGATTCATGTGGCAATTTCGACCTGATAATCAGTACTAATTCGTGAGAGACCTATGTAATCCATATTAGGTTACTTAGAGACCTATGTAATCCATGTTAGGTTACTTGGTCCAATAATCAATTAGTCTTACACACGGAATAAAAGCATGCGTGCTAGAATAAATCTTGCTCAACAAATTACAAGAAATATTTCCATATAAAAAGGAGTACCAATTTCGTAGTACTACAGATTTGGGCATTCAAGTTAACGAGGCCATTTACTTATCATTTGGTATGCACAATGATTCATACAACAGATCGGCTTTACTTTGAACCGCACAATACAACATAGAATATTAGCAAGAATATTAGCACATGTAGCAAAGACTTTGGAAAAAATAAAAGAACAAAGGTCGATCATATCTAGTAGAATAGAAACACCTTCATTCAAACATAGAATATTAGCAAGAAGGAATCAAGTACTGCTTTGAAACAAAACAACGGAACTACCCAAAAGGCGAAGTAATGCAATTCACTTCCTTGTAGATAACCCAAGTCTGAAACACCATAAAAGAAAGAAGCACCTCTAGATAAAGTCAAGCTGGAAATAATGTTTTGGAGTAAAAGAAAAAAGTCATTAATTATGAATCTATTCACAAGACCGCACATCCTAGCGGAAGGAAACTGATCGCTTACTAATGAATCTATTCACAAAACGCTAGAAGGAAATCGACCCGGCACATCCATTTCACTAATGGAAGGAATCTATTCACAAGACCAAAGCACATCCTAACTCGCTAGAAGAACACTGGAACATATGGTTTCTAATGAAATATAAGTCCGAGCTCTTGCGAAAATTGCAACACACTTTGGTGAACCAAGTATTAAAAGATAGGTGCAACCAATCTTCCACTATTGGAGCAGATGATTTCAAACTTTCAACAAGAGACCAACACACACTTTAAATAACAAATAGTGGCTCATGTTAAAGAATATGTAGCATGCCCCATTTTGTTGAAAGTCCGAGTAGATTATGTTTTGTGCTTCATAAATTACAATAACCCCGAAGCTTTTGCAATTTAAAAAAACAATTTACACAAATTGTTTCTCATCAACTGGTATGAAATTCTAAGAATAAAAAATCCATGCTTTCATTAATTTGGCGGTCTTCTCCTTCACCTATGTCTAGCAATATGCTTTTGCAATCTGAGCACCTTTCGATAAAACAATCATAGCTAATGCTTTTGCATGTCAAAAGCAGATGCAACAGACGGATGCAAGAGCAGGGGCAGGTGCAATTGTTATTACGCAAATCATTGGACCGAGAAGAAACATACCAAAAGATCCACCCAAGTGCAGCTTCAATCGAGAATAGAGAACCCGAAGCACACTGCAATTTAAAAGAAAACAATTTACACATTTGTTTTCTCATCTTTGGTATGAAATTCTAATATGTGATCGATAATTTTGATTGATGTGTTGGAATTTAAGGTTAAAGGAGAATAAGGGTATTTTAAACTCAAATCCATTTTTTTCAATTAAATGGGCCCTAGAACTCAATGAGTACCTGCAAATAAAAAAAAAGCCAAGAATTTTTCGGGTCATTGGCTTTCCACTAGTTTGGGTTGTCAAATTAAGTTATTAAAACCAACCTTCTTCCTGGTTAACTTTAATTTAGCATTTCTTAACCCTTGGTTTTCTCCATATCATGTTCATTTTTGGAGGTCTGATTCTAAATCCAACAGAGTCACTTATGTAGTCTTTGATTTTGGGAATTAATCAAACCTAAGATCCCCAAGTTTTTAATTAAAAGGTTCTAAGTTTCCTTTTTGGTTTCATATCCTGAAAACCCTTGTTACCTGGACTAAATGGTTATCTGGTAAGAAAAGGGGCAATAATGTTGAATAATAAATATTTAATCCGATATTTAATTTTTGGGAAATTTTCCCCAAGAATACATTTCATTTAAAATTTGTCTTATTTTAACATTGCTTCTTTCATAAAATCTACTCCTGATGTCGAATTGGTTCTAATTAGGATCATTGAAGGCATGAATTTTCATTAGGGGATAAACTATTACAATCCTAATATAGGAATTGGGAAATTAAAAATTAAATTATTTAAAAAAACATTTTTCACTCAATTTTGCTATTCAATTCGCCGAATAAAAACGTTATATAATAAATAAAACAACTTTTGATAAATCAGTCCACTCCATTTCCAAGTCTCCTATGGGCTCCATTCCCGTCTAGATCCAGGACATCTTTTGGACTCAAAACAAGCAATTTCAATGATCCATCACGCTCATGATAAACATCAGACCTTTAAAACAAAATTTTATTCAAAAATCCGTTTTACATACTAAATATATCTTTGGTAAATAAACATACACATTCTGCAAAGATATTTAATTAAAAGGTAAAAAAAACCAAAGCAAAATACTCAGGTAAGGGAATAAAAGGAAAACTAATGGAATCGTTAGTATGGCGCTGAAATTCGCGGGAGACTCGAAGCCATCAGCGGGCGGGAAAAGGACCGAGCCAACTCGGAAGTCAACCGTTCGGGCGAGAGACCAAACGCACGAGACCGATTCGAACTCGACCTGGCGCCGAAGACGCGCGAAGGATTTCCTTTCGTTCTCCAGACGCGTGGCTGATTCAATTGCGTGACCGATTTGAACTCCAGAAGCCGGCGCCAAAGGCTGCGAGGGATCGGAGACCTTCCGTCAAGCCACGTCACGTATTCTTGGGAATGTGTCCATCGATTTTGGAAAGGGCCGTATCACTTTGGATCGATCGAGACCGCTCGTTGTTGATCGATCGGTCTCCATCCACTATTCGCGACTCGGTTTCCAAATTTGCTGCCGCACGCCGTTTCCACCAAGGATCACTACGCCTTCCATCCTTGCGCTGGCAGAAGCTATAAAGCCCCGTCGCACTCGAGGTCTTTCATCCCGTGAGCACATCCATCGGTGCTAGTTTTCTCCGATTGAATCGTCCCCAAGAACCGAGCGAGCGGCGAAAATCGGAGCGTCGGCGAAGTCGTGCCATCGGGAAAAATCACAAGGATAGCGGCGCCGCCAGAGATTTCCGAGTCTTGGTGAGTTCTTCTTAGAAGCGTTCCGTGCACCGTAGTTCTAGGAGCATCGCCAAGGAAGGAGATCATTTGTTGGGATCGTCGTCTTCTTTGAGTCCGTGAATTTTGCACGTGGTCCAACCATTGCCGATCGGAAGTTTCATCAGCCGTCGGATCTTCATCGAGCGATCGGGATTAAGTCGTAACTTCGAAATCGGTAAGCATTTCCGATTAAATATCAGCCGTTGGATTTAAGTCGGATGGTTGATACTAGGCCACGTAGTAAATTTAACCGTAACCGTTAGATTGAGTTCATCAGTCTAGATTTCGCCACGTTTTGGTTCGTACAAGCCGGGGCGGGAAAATTCGGATTTTCTTTATAAAAATAATTCGGAAAGATTTAGAATTTCTAATTCCAGAGTTTAGTTTATTTTCAAAACTTCTAAATGCTATATCTTTTGCATTTTAACTCCGATTTGGATAATTCGAATTTTGAAAAGTTTGTAAGATTGAGATCTTTCAAATGGTGGATTTTATTTGAATTTTTGAGTTCATTTGCTATTTGTTCTTGGTGTTTATTTGTTATTTCTCTCGATTCGCGTAGACGTTGAGTTGAGCAAGGTTTCGAAGGAGGAACTATCATCTCAAGATCAATCTTCGGAGCAATACCAGGAACTTAAGCAAGGCAAGTTGTGCTTTGATCATGTTGCACCCATAAATTAGATTGCATGCTATTTTGATTTAACTTATCACTTATTATTTCATGAGTATAAATGTTTTCAACTTAAGTTTGGGATTAGCTATTATACCCTTTGAACTATACCCTACCTTGTTGTTTGTATGCCATGTTTCATTGTCACCTTAAGTTGGTTACTATAGTTGGTTAATAATGAAATCAACATGGATGGTTAGAACGAAATAGAATTGCTTAGCCATGCCACGACATCACATGTTCATGGAATAATGATTATTAATCTTGACTAATGATATATGGAACAATGATGTTAATTTGTGTGTCATGTGTGGTCGCACAAAGAGATTGAGTTGTTGTGGCGGAGTCGCATAGCGATGTTGATTTGTGAAGAGCACGTGGTGCTTGGTAACCAACCGGGAGATAATCACTTTAGATTGAAGCAAGTGGAAGGGGCAAGGGTGCCAGGGTGGGCCCGATGGGCGAGAAAGGGTGGTATGTGTATGTCTTGCTTTAATCAATCCTAAGGACTTAACCTTGCGAGCCTTTGACCTGAGTCTAACTTGCAACCACATGTCTGGAATGGGACAGCTTAGCTGACTAATTTGCAAATGCTTAGCTTTAGTGCTATTATGGTGGTGTGAGACCCAGTAGTGGTAACTAGGTCCTCGCTTGGGGTAGCTCACATGGCGCAAGAGGGGGGCCCTGGATGTGGTAATCCATCCCACCAGTTGTTGAAACCTTAGCGGGTAGCAATCGGGTTAAGAGGATGCATTGTAAAGGCTTCGTTCACGATCATTCTTTGTGTGGTGCATGATTGTATCATGTGGGTAAAGTGCATAACCTCTGCAGAGTGTACAATCTATTAGGATAGCCGTGTTTCACGGTATTGAGCAATGCTCGGAATTACTGATCAAGGGATAGTTAATTAAAATGGACAACTGTTTGGGATGGCAGGATGCCATGTGGGTAATGGAATTTGATTTAGGTGGAGACTTGGGTTGATTTGCAAACAATGGAATCTATTTACTTGTTATTATTTGTTTTACTGTCTTTTCAATCTACATATTGCTTATGTTTGAAAACGCTGCTTTACTGCTTATGAGCCACTTAGCCATTCCTTTGGAAAAAGCCTTGCATATAGTTATGTTAGACTTGCATTCTGTGCACAACTTGTTGAGTATGTGTTGGTGTACTCACCCTTGCCTACAAAAATCATCAGTGCTGAAGAAGGAGTACCATGAAGGGACGAATGTTTAGGGTGCGAGCCTTGTCGGTTACTGTGGTATCTTGAGGGTTATCTACGTATTCATTCGGCAAGTTCAATTTGTTGTTCAGCCTTATGAGGCATTGCTAAGTAAGTTGACCATAAGGTCATACAAGCTGCTAATATTTAGTATATTATGTCTTTATCTTATTTACGCTGTGTATGATTATGATATTCACTAATGTTGAGCCTGTGTGCACTAGCGTGATCCTGGACTAGTGCAAGGTATACACAGAGGGTCCGGATTTGCATATTCGGGTCCCGATAGTTCTGGATCTAGCTTTTAGCAATTTTAGATTCAAATATATGTCGACAATTGTAGTCTTTATTTTATTCATTTCTCTTGCATCACTTCAGGGATATATCTATATTAATTTCTTTCAGCTCCCCGTGATTTCCCATAACAATGGAGTCTGGGTGTTCTGACTTCCCAGCGTGGAATTGTGCGCGCAAATATACGCTGAGGTTATCATCTTCAGGATGGATCACTTCCGGGATGTTACCATCTCCAGGATGGCCCACTTCAAGGATTTTCTCAACATTAGGTTGAGCTTCTTCTGCTATCATAGGTAGTGTTCTTATTTGTTTGGTTCTCTACTTCTGTAGACGTCTCCACGGAATTGAGTCCCGTGCACCTGGAGGCCTCCCCCTCTTCTTATCATGAGGGTCAAGAGTAGGTTCAATATCCTTCTAGGGTATTTCCACTCTTTCAGGTGCATATACTGCAGGTATATGAGATCTTTCACTCCTCATGACCAGTGAAGGCATTTAGCAGATTATTAGCTTATTTATTGCAGATTTATTATCCTTCGAACTTCAAGTTCGGTCTCTTAAGTGCGTGGATCTAAGGACTCAGCATTCATTAATGTGGTACTTATCTCCCCCTTATGCCGAAAAATGTTCTTAGTATAATTAGCGTACTGAGCTATGTACAGATCCCTTGTCACAGGCTCTAGGTATTTTAATACATGATGGAGATTTATAACCTACATAGATCCTCAACTTCTGGTCAGGTCCTATGGTTTATGCCGTGGTGGAGAGATTGACATGCATACAACATAGCCAGATTTTCGCAGATGGGAAATATTTAATTCTTTTCCACACACTATCTCGCAATGGAGAAATTTCATAATGTGCGGTTAGTCCGAAAGTTGAATTATTACCGTAGTATGCAGAGATTATGGCCCCAACAACCGGTGGGAAGCCAACTATTCTACAAGAGCGGCCAAGCAATATAATAAGTTTTGTTCTTTTTAATATAATGACTCTTCAAAGCTATTTAAAGTGTGGACATTATGTACGAGATGCTCTATATTAATTCTCAGAGCCATATAATAGTCATTAAATGATTTGAGATAAACTCGTCAACATTGCCCCATTCAAATAGAATTGATCCTTTTTTCTGAAAAGTAGGCTCTTAACTTAATAATTTGGGCAATTAATTTTGGTAGAAGCATGGTTCCTATTAGATAAGAGACATATATAGGACCATCTAGTAGAAGCATCTATTAGTACTGTCGGCGTATTTTGCCGGACAGGATCTCGTCAACGAACAGGGTTGACTACTCTCAGGATGGAGGGTATGGTTCGGTAGAGGGCGTCTTCATGGCTGGAAATCCTAATGACTCTCATAGAAGGGACTCCGGGGATCAACAGATCAATGAACGCGGTGATGTACCCAGGTTCAAGCCCCCAGCTCGGGTAATAGCCCTACATCCTACTAGAACTTTGTTGACGAAATGTGGAGGTGATTACAATGGTTTTTCTGGTCTCGAGCCTGGATAAGTCTCGAATTCAGATTGAGGAGAGAGCCCCCTTCTCCATGCATTGGAGCGCCCTTATATAGACGGGGTTGGCCTAGGCAGGTAAGAAGGTGACGCTATACTGATCTACAACTCATTAATTACACCCATCATTCAAGCCTTACACCAACCCATGACTCATTTATTGCACCCGTCACTGTAGCCTTTTCCTTTAGACTCCATTTAAAGTCGCTGCGTGGCTTCGCCCGGTCCGCTCGGGATATGACGCTCCTGCGACGGGTTTGGTGAGAGGTGTCAGAGGGATGGGCCGTCGTCATGTCGATAGCAGAATTCCTCACAATCAATGGCCTTGACACAGGGTGTCAGGGGCAGGAGGCTTCGAGATGAAGTCTTTTCCTCATTCCTTTGGTTGCCTTTATGGCCTGACAGGGGGCCGAACTTCCACCTGCTAGCCAGGCCGCCACGGAGGCCGATGCCCGGCGGGCAGGGCATAACCGCCCACCTGCTCGCCCCACCGCCACGCGGGCCACTCACCCGGCGAGCAAGGCATGATCGCCCACCTGCTCACCAAGGGGCCACGATAGTATGCAATAATCCTTCACACTCCATTATAATACCTTCAGAACTAATTAAACTATTATGTCTTGGCAGTGCCACCAGCAACAATGGGCACTGACCTATGTGGATTCTATGTTTACCTCAATATAGCACTCCTCCTTGGTTTCCAGCAGACCAATGTCATCCATGTCTGTCAATCTTGCAACAAATATCTCCACTTATTAATTTATATACACGCGAGACTTTACTTTTCTTATTAGCGACAGCTTGGCGGTCTTATTTGAATCAAGATTGGAATAGGCTGACCTTTTAACTATTCGAGGACAGCTCTATAACTTCTTGATGCGTGAGGTCTTAAATTCAAAGGGCATATGCTACTTAAGGCTCAACCATGAGTTGTGAATTTGTTACATACTGTACATTTAGATTAATTTGTAAATCTTGTGATGTGAATTTGTTATTTTTACTTCTGAATCCAATTGGTTAGTATATATGTCAGTTGATTTCTGAAATGGATGTGTTGTACATATGTTATAATGTGCGATCTGAGTTGATTTATGAAATGGATGCTGTCGAAGTTTAGTGCTTGACAACACACTTATATTCAAGTACCTTCGAGATATGCAGGGTCAACACGCAAGAGGGAACACGTGATGTAGACAGGTTCGGGCCTCGTCGATGAGTAATACCCTACTATTGTGTCGGCGATGATTGAGATCGATGAAGAAAGTACATATTAATGGGGGTATCCCTGATTACAAGGAAGAATTACGAATGTGGGGGATGGCTAAACTATGGCTACGCTAGATCGCTAAGGGTTGCAATGTCTTCTACAGGCTTGCACCCACTTCCGATTAGCTCTGGATGGGTTTTGTGGACTTGGTCTGGCTTGTAGCGCTTCAATTGGCTTCGTGGACCTCCCCCTGACGACATCCTCCCTGATCCTTATATAGCGGATGGAGTACCGAGTCGTGGTCGATGAGGAGTCCTTCTGCCGTTATAATCCCCGATCATATCTGAACTTTCATAGCTGCTGGGCGTATTCGAGTGGGTCTGCTCGTATCGGGAGTAAGATCAGAGATTTCCCTACAGGGGTTATCCTTTCCGCATATACCTTATCCTGCAGACTTGGGCTAGAGATATACGGAATATCCTAGTATTGGCAAGTATGTACGTGACATGATTTCTAACTTTTTCGTGCATGCTCATATCCCATATTTGGATATTTGATAATAGCCCCCAAACTTCGCTTAGCGGAGGGTCCATTGAGTGCTGGGTCGATTACCGCCAAACTTGATTTGGTTGAGTAATGCCTCGCCTGCTTCTAGTCGAATACTTTGAGCGAGTAGGAATCGCTAAGTATCGGGTAGATTGCACGGAGTCGAGCTCCCTAAGGCAAGCCTAACTTGAGTGCTTAGGGTAATCTTGCGCTGCCTGGTATTAGCCAGTCAACCCGACTCTGAGCGGAGTTGGAACTGTTGTCAGAAATTCTGAACGTTGAGTAGTTGAAGCATTTATGGCTCACGTCGCGGCAAATACGATGCCATCATTCCACTTTTTTTGGTGATCATCGTGCCATTCAGCGGGAAATGAACCATTATGCCTGGACACCTTTTGGCTTATAAATCTCTGGATTTGTAACTGTAGCCGTTCATGCTTTTGCCTTTAGCCTTCTTCCCGAAGCCTCCGTCTCATTTCCTTGAGCCCTTGCGCTTTTGTGTCCTGAGATTTACCTTTTCCTGTTCCAATGGCTTCTGACTCTTCTGCCCACCCCAAGGTCATCGTCCCAAAGAAGGAGGTTGCGCGGAGCCTATCGAAGATCCAAACCCTCGATTCTACGATCGTCTGCGGCAGATGTGGTAGACGTCCACCATGACGGAGAAATACTTAGTGGAGCTGGAGAAGGATGGCCTTATTCCTCCTCGAGCGTTCTTCCATTGGAGGCCTTCCACTGGTGAGGAATATCCAACTCCTATGAATGAGGACGAGACTGTTGTTTTCGAGTCCTTTTTCCGCGGCGGTCTCAGCTTTCCCCCTTCCAAATTTCTGCTTGACATTCTGAACTTCTACGTAATCCAGCTTTTTTCACCTGAGCCTAATTCTATCACAATACTTAGCATCTTTGTTCATCTCTGTGAGGCCTACCTGGGCATCCGTGTCAACCTCAACTTATTTCGCCATTTCTATAATCTGAAGAGGTCGACTAAGAACGAGGTCGTCAGGGGCACTGGCTTCTATCTCCGCAACGGTGTTGCTAGTGCCTATATACCTGTGCCAGTGACTTCTTGGCAATCAGATTGGAAGAAGCGGTGGTTTTATATCACCTCGTCGGACACGGTTAATTTTCCTTTATCTTACAAACCTTCCTTCCCGGGCTTTTTCGAGCTCTGGATGAAATTCCCTCCATCGACTGCGCAGAATGCACGCTACGTTGAGAAGATTGAGGAGCTGAGGAAAAGGGGTCTCTCTGGGTAGCATGTCGCCTGAGACTTCCTGACGCGGCAGTCCAGTCCACTGAGGTGCTGGGACCATCTGGCATGGGAGTACTCTGGATCAATGACACGACCAGAGATTCATTCGAAGGTAAGTAATACTAATCTTTTTTGTTGTTTTTCCTTCTCTGCCATGATTAGTGGTTGATGAACCACTTTACTAACTAATAGTCTTGACAGAGGCAAACATTTCTGCTCAATTGAGCAAAATTTTTTATGGATTGTCTCTTGGGCCCTATGGCATAGAGGCCTACTCTCTTGGCAACCCTCGACCAGAGGTACGTATCGAGTGCTTACCACTTTTGCCGCTCTGGGGCAGCTATCAGGGCTTAACTCATTTTACTTTTTTAGGAGATCGAGTGGGACAAGCACAGCGAACTGCTGGAGGGGGCATAGACCTAGACGATGAGCCTGCTCGAGACGGCGGGCATGCATCGAGCTTAGGCCCTGCTGATACGGGTCCGTCTACGGAGGACACGACACTTGCCCTAGCTCCTAGCGAGGTCGAAGCGTCTCAGGAGTAGGAGGCGGCGACTTCTCCTCGACCGAGGGTTTCAGCGTCACCATCACCCCTGCCTCGGTGGAAACGCCACCGAGTATCGAAGACTTCTAATTAGGTGACCTTCAATCAATCACTCGGGTGTTATGAAGTTGCTGCTGACGTAGTTCGGCAACTTTTGGAGGAACAATGAGGACACCTTGGTCAGCGCGCATAGCGCTTAGCTGCGACCGCAAGTGTCGCCTCGGAAGTTCTTCATGAACCAAAACAGTCGAAAGGGTAAAGTGACTATTCCTGATCATTTGCCAGGCTAGTAGTTAGAGTCAATTGCTGATAATTTCCCTGCGTGAGCAGGCTGCTTCTCTGGTCGCTGATCTGCTGGCACCACTACTTTCGTCGACCGAGCCAACCGAAAGGGCAGTCACCAGGGCCAAGCTAGTGCCAAAGAAAAGATCTCGCTCCCGGAGTGGGTTAAGAATGGTGTTGAAAACAAAGATGTAAGATTACCTATCCATAGCTTCTCCAGTGCTCCCATCTTATTGGAAAGTGTCACACTAGAACTTCTTTTGCAGGAAGGACATGCCTGTCAGTGCCATCAAGGGTGCTACTGATGGATCCTTATGGCCAACCGGAGCGATCGAACCAGTTTCGGCTGGCACCTCACTACCGTCGGAATCGGTTGCCATGGCCCTGGCTGGTTCCTTGCCTTCGACGGTCACCAGCACAATCGAACCAACTCTCGGCACAACATCTACACTTCCCATGGCCTCATCCTTGCCTTCGCCTCCTTTGGCCCCCCTCGAACATTGGCTGCTCCTGGAACCTGATCTCTAGGTATGCAAATGCACTTAATCAACTTTACGGCTCGAGCTCATTTTCCTTTTTACTGCTTTTTCAACCTCTGTCGTCCATCCTCCGGCAGCGGGCTTCGGAAACCCTACATCACATGAAGACGTTCTGCCTGCAAGCCAAGCAAGAGAATGAGCGGCTTGTAGCTTCTCAGTAGCGGGTCGTCCAGATGAAGAATGATGAGCTGGCGGGGATTCGGCTGGAGATGGAGAAACTGAGGAAAGCTCAAGTCGAGTCTGAGGCGAGGGAGCAAAAGCTGCTCGTGAAGGCGGAGATGCTCAAGGCCAGAAATTCTTCCTTAGAGGCGAGCCTAAGGAAGGTCGAGGAGGATAAAGCTGTGACAAACACGGCATTGGCTGCTCTGCGGTCAAGGACTCTCTGCCACATGACCGATTCGGCTCATTTTGCGACATCATCCTTGCTTGCCACAGTGAATTCCCATTACCCGGAATTAGACCTCTCGCGCGCCTGGAAGATGGCTTCGCTTGTGAGGAGGACAAGGCTGATGATCTGGTTGACTCTTTCGAAGACCAGGCCGAGCGGTTTGTAGACGGGCTAGAAATATCTCTGGATAGTAAGGACGAGCGAAGCCCTTGAGCTGCTAGCCTTGATGTAACAGAGCTTGCGCTGGTTCAATGTCTCTTTTTTTTAATAAAGATACTAACTATTTTGCTTGTCCATTCGTGTCATGCTTTTGATTCGTTGCCGATGAAACAAAAGAGACACTGATAGATGCAATTTTGGTTAGCACTTATAACTTGGCACTTGTGTTTCGGGTATACCTGCACACAAATCTTAAGACAAGATTCTGTTAAATTCCTAAGCCCCCGAGCTTGCGCTCGGAGAGGCTGTGCATAAAATCTGTGTCATGTGGATAGTGCTAGAATTTTACACGATCCTTTGCCAGCCTTCATCAACCATACGGCTTAGACTGCGTAGCAAACTCGAGCTTTATCGAACAGTGCATGTAGAACTGACTAGAGGCCTTGTCTCTCGCCAGCCGCTGAGTGTTAGATGTCTAAAATTTGGTACTCATTTGCGCACATGATAGAATTGCTCGTCGTCGAGTTCAGGCATGGCCGAGGTTTGGCTTCGTTTGCTGACCGGTTGAGCACGGAATCGAGTAAATGTGTGCAAAGGGATTCGCGTTTATAAAATACAAAATTTTCACCTACAGTGTGCTCTGCTCGATAGCCGTATCGATTAAAAGAGAACTAACAGATGGCAAAAATTGAACAAGGTGTCGGGTTACCTGTATGCCGTGTGTCGAGTATCGAGTTACCTGCAGCCCCCGACTCCCTACTGGATGAGACTATCGGGTGGGGAGTAGAGTACAGTCGACATCATGCTACACTTCTGCTCTCAGCTTCTACTCGATAGCTGGATCGAGGTGTCAGCGGAGTGTCAGTCTTGTGCATTTATCATGACTCCTAATCCCTTACTCAATGAGTGTCTCGAATCGAGGATGAGGCTACGCCGAGGTGAGAATTTGAGCGATGCTAATCTTCGACCTCTTACTCGATTGCTCGTTATGACGAGTAGGCACAAATTTCTTTGAAGAGAACCCTCAGTTGTACGCCTCGGTGGCCGAGCCCCCGAGTGTTCTTGGCGGAGTCTCATGCTTAGGGGCAGCGCGACGTGGCCCTTGAATCTCTGCTCGATCAGACTGTCGGGGCGACAGTTGGGCGTAAGCATCACGTCTGATATTATTTGATCATATGTTTGAGCGCACGAGCCCCCGAGTGCACTGATCAGACTTAATGCCATCTCCACTTGCGCCATTATTGTTGAGGCCTGCTGCAGCCGTTGCGTCCTTTGGTCTTCGTGCGGCTCATCATCACTTGACATCTGCTCGGCTTCCGCATTAACATGAAGACACAGCTATGTCGCTTTGTAAATCGGAGCCAACGCGGACTCTTATTGGCATGCGACGCTTGGCCTGACGCACTCCCGGGGCTATAAATAGATGTGTCGTACAGTCTCCTGGCATCACTTTTCTTTCTTCGGTATTGCATCACCTTTAGCTTTAGACATTCTAATGACTTCCTCGCCGCCTTCATCTCCCTCCTTGGAGATCCTTGAGGGGGCTCCTCCTCGGGAGATCCCTGTCGAAATCCCTCCTCCACTTCCTGCTACGGGGACTTCCCGGCACATTGTCATCGTCCTCTCCGATGACGAAGATGATGAGATCGATTGGGATGCGATCGGAAAGGAGGTCTGGCCCGAAGAAGAGGAGGAAAAGATCAACTGGGAGGCCATCGAGAGGGAGGTGTGGCCTGAGGAAGGGGAGGAAGTGATGAAGCGGTGCGTCTTGCTTCCCTCGGACCATGCCACCTGCCCTCTCTTGAGGACGAGTGTCGCCTCCTCCAACACCAGGGGAGAAAAAGGTGAGGCCACCGGTGCCAGCGGCGGCAGTGAAGCTCAGGGTGGCTCCATCGATCCGTCACCTTCTCACCCTCTCAACTATCACGATGGCGCCCGAGGGCATTTGGTGGTACAGGAGGTGGCTTCTTTGCCATCCACTGGTCTACGCCTGCTCGCCACCTCTTCCGACCCTCTTCTGCGAGGTCGCCGGCCTCTCTCGGGGATAATAAGTTGCTTACCCATGAGCGAGGAAAAGAGGAGGCGAGACGCCTTCAACAGCAAGTACCTGTAGGGCAGCTAGGGTAGCATGTTTTGAAAAATGTAATAGAAGACTTTTGTTAATACTATAAATGAAATGAACTTTTACTTACCTAGAATTCTTGCTTGTTCTTATTCGTTCGACTCTTTCTTACGCATAGAATTTCCTTAAGCGATCAATGTTCCACGAGTTTTCAAGTATCATGCCATCTCTTGTGAATAATACGTGATCTGATCTTTGGTCGAGTAACCTCGACCTAGCGTGAGACCTTCCACTTAGGTGATAACTTTTGCGGTTATCCTACCTATGCACCTTTTGATACTAACTCCCCAACATCGAGTTCTCTTTCTTGGGATTTCATTCTGTGATATCTTTGCAAGGCCTGTTGAAACTTGGCTGCTCTAATGGATGCTCGATCTCTGTACTCTTCGAGTAGATTGATGTCATTTGCTCATTCTAACTCTTGTTCCTTTTCTGAGTAGTTTTCCACTCGAGGTGATTTAAATGTGAACTCAGTTGGGATTATTGCTTCTGCTCCGTAGACCAAGAAAAACGGGGTTTCACCGGTGGCTTGACTAGTCGATGTTCGAACGGCCCAAAACACCGAGGGGAGTTCTTTTGCCCACTTGTTCGAGTAAGCTTTCAGCCTATTGAATACGCAGGTCTTTATCCCATGCAAGATCATGCCATTAGCATGCTTGACTTGACGGTTACTCTGAGGATGAGCGACAGAAGGGAAGTAGAGTTTGATTCCTAGTTCCTCGCAGAAGACCGTAAAAGCACTGGTCTTGAACTGGCTACCGTTATCGGTAATTACTCGATTTGGGATGCCAAATTGCGTAACAATGCTCCTCATGAACCTCTTGGCTGCTTCTGAGGTGATATTCCTGATGGGTTCAGCCTCGATCCACTTGGTGAACGCATCGATTGCCGCAAACAGAAACTTATAACCTCCTTGGCCTCTCGGGAACGGTCCCAAGATATCCAACCCCCAGACGGAGAAGGGGCAAGACAGAGGAATAGTTTGTAGGGCTTGGGCTAGTCGGGTGAGCCCTTCTTAGTAGAGAACCGGTAGCTTCGCACTTTTCACCGGCTATAAGCGTCACGGAGGCAATTGGCCAATAGAACCCTTGCCGTAAAACCTTCCCGACCAGGGTGCGATAGGATGCATGGTTGCCATAGATGCCTCCATAAACATCAAGCAATATTTTATTGCCCTCTTCCTCAGTGATGCACTTCATCAAGATTCCGTTACTCCCTTTTCGATAGAGCTTGCCGTCTACTAATGCGTAGAGTTTGGACTTACATGCAATTTTCTCGGTTGAGGCATCATCGTCAGGGATCTCTCAACCTTCGAGATAGGCCCAGAATGGAGTCATCCAAGTCGGCTCGCGTTCGAGTAGTGTAGCTTTCGTGTATGCGAGTTTTGCCTCGCTGACTCGACCAGGCTGCTGGTCGAGTTGGGCAGCATCTGCTTCTCACAGAGAGGAGACAGATGGTTTAGAGAGTTCGTCAATGGTGCAGGAGAACAGGACGAAGCGAGCCTAGCAAGTTCATCGGCGGCGGTGTTATCACTTCGTCGGATATATCTTACCTCGAGGCCTTCGAACTTGTTCTCCAGCTTGCGGACCTTGTTCAAGTATGCAACCATGTTGTCATTCGAGCACTGGTACTCCTTTTGCACTTGGTTTACGACTTGTTGTGAGTCCCCTTTCATGAGTAATCACTTGATTCCTAGTGCTGCGGCTATTCGAAATCTGTTGACCAGTCCCTCGTACTCTACAACATTATTCGAAGCTTGAAAATTGAGTTGGATGACGTATTTAAGTTCCTCACCTGTAGGAGATCTTAACACGATGCTAGCCCCCGAGCCCTGAAGCGTGAGCGATCCATCAAAGAACATGGTCCAGTGGTTGTCGTTTGCCTTGGCTTCCTTCTCCTCAACGTGTGTCCACTCCGCGATGAAATCCGCTAGAATCCCTGACTTGACACTGGTCCTTGGTGCAAAATCGACCATAAACTCGTTGAGCTCGATTGCCCATTGTGCGATTCATCCAGCTACCGTAACTTTCGGGAGGTCATTAAGACGGCGTATAACATCTTCTGTATCTGCGGATATCGCAATTTGGCTCCATGTAGGACTTCGCCGACGTAGTACACTGGCTTCTGGATTTTGGCCTTCTTATCGGGGCAATCCCGCTCGATCACCAGGACCGTACTTACTACTTGGGGGGTAACTGCAATGTAAAGGAAAAGCTCCTCTTTTTCGTTAGGTGAAACCAGAATTGACAGAGATGATGAATACCTTTTTAGATCTTGAAAGGCTTCTTCGGCCTCCTTGGTTCACTCAAAGTTGTCGTGCTTCTTGAGCAACTTGAAGAAAGGTAGCCCCCGCTCACCCATCCAGAGATGAATCGTGAGGGCAGCAATACATCCGATGGCTTACGTACTCTCTTAGCATTCATGGAGGATGCATCTGATTTACTGCCTCGATCTTGTGCGGGTTGGCCTCGATGCCTCGACTAGCCACCAAGAAGCCGAGAAGCTTGCCGGACGGGACGCCGAACGTGCACTTCTCGGGGTTAAGTATCATCCGATACTTCTTGAGGTTGTCGAATGTTTCACCAAGGTCCCCAACCAGAGTACCCCTGGTTCTCGATTTTACTACGATGTCGTCAACATATGCTTCTACATTGCGTCCTATTTGGGATTTCAAGTAGTTTTGAATGCACCGTTGATATGTCGCACTAGCATATTTCAAATCAAAGGGCATCTTCACATAACAGAATACACCGAAAGGAGTAGTAAAGGCTATTTTCTCTTCATCCTCAGCGGATATGCTAATTTGGTGATACCCCGAATAAGCATCTAGAAAACTTAGCAATTCACAACCTGTAGTGGAATCCACTATCTGGTCGCGAGGGAGAGGAAAAGGATCCTTTGGATACGCCTTGTTGAGGTTGGTGTAGTCGACGCACATCCTTCACTTGCCATTGGCCTTCTTTACAAGAACTGGGTTGGCCAACCACGTTGGGTGGCGGACCTCTCGGATGAAGCCAGCCTTTAGGAGTTTGTCGATCTCCTCTTGTATGGCTTGCTTCCAATCCTCCACGAATCTGCGCTGCTTCTGTACCACGAGCCTGGCGCTTGGTTCCACAGCTAATCGATGCTCGATCACCTCTCTGGGCACTTCGGGCATATCGGACAGCTGCCATGCGAACACATCATGGTTTGCCCGAAGGAAAGTGATGAGCTTGAGTTCCTATTTAGGGTTGAGGTCGGCGCCTACCTTAACCATCTTGGATGGCTCCGTCGGGTCGAGCGGTACTGTGTTGACCACTTCACAGATCTTCTTACCCTTCCTACCGTCGTCGACTTGGTCGTTGTCGGGACCCAAATCTGCAAATTCGGACCATCTGTGTATTCTGCACTAGTCCAAGATCACGCTAGTGCACACAAGCTAAATAGGGTTAAAGTACCACAATCATACACAGCGGAATAATAATAAAGTACTTCAAACATGTATATAAATGAGTTGTACGACCTTATGGTCCCCTTACAATAGTTTGCCACACAGCTTACATTAATCGTAGTAATAAGAAATCAACAATGGAAAATAAAACATCGTGGTGATCCATCTCTTTGCCATAGGCACCTTGACGAGGCTTGCTCCCTAGTTTTCTGGCTCCTCAGCAAACTCCTCTTCCCAAGCAGGTGTAGACTCCTCCTCTAGTAAATTGTGTCCGCAAGGGTGAGTACACACCGTACTCAACAAGTCATGCACAGAATGCAGTTCTATTACTACATGCATGGCTTGTTACAAAAGAATGGCTCAATTGGTTATTTTGCATTGCATCAATATTTTAACTTACTATTTATTTAGATATAAAGCAGCAAAACCATAATAATATAATAAGTTTCTCAATTGTTTTCCACATAATTTTGACACATAGTCCTTAATCAAATTTCCCCATTATCCCTGGCACACAACCTTTCATCTCACTTTATTTTCAAAAATCTACCCCTTGACTGTAATCCCCGAGCTTTGTCCAATTCCGTGGACTCGGCTATTCAAATAGTTTTTACACTCTACAGAGGTTGTACACAAGATATAATCAACTCACCACGTCAGCCGTGAATTGCCATACAAGAGTATGCGAATGAGTGATCATAACAAAGCCTTGCAGAAACTTCTAGCTCAACCTAGGAACCTCTCCGAGTTGCCTTCACTATCACTTCCCTCACACATAGCCGAAGTATAGGATAGACGAACACCGTTGGATAGGGTACCAAGCCGTAGCACGTGCACGCTCCCCATCTGATTACCCAGTGTAGCGCCACCTGAGTATCAAAGGTGAGATATTAGAATCCTACTAAACTAGGTCTGTCCCATACCAGACATGTGGTTGTACGAGTGACTCAGGTCAAAGACTCGTAAGGTGAAGTCCTTAACTGACCAAGGCAAGACATCATTCTCTCAAAATTAGCACATAGCCCTCACAACACTCAACCCTTCCCAAATGCCACGAAGGCCCACCTAACACAAAGCCTCGGTCCACTTGCCTCAGTCTAAATAAATTCCCACCCCAAGTTGTTTTACGGTGCAACACATGCCTGTAACCATCCTTCATGTAGAACCACACAGGTCTGTACATTCCAATATCATTACCAACAACTTTCCACCTTTTATCAAAATGCATTCACTATTCCTTTAGTCAATGTTGTTTTTGCATTCAAAAAGATTATTCATGATATAAGCATGGCTAAGCAACTATTCATGGTCTAGCCTCCCGTGTTGGCACAATATTAACAACCAACTAATATTACCAAACTTAGGGTGTCAAATGAAATCATGGCATACAAATACTAGTGACAAGGCGGCAATAACAAATAGGTTGATTTAACTAATTCACCCAAATTAATTAAATCCATTTTTAATTAAATTTGCATGCATAGTTTGAATCAAAATATATTTTCAAAACTTAGGAGCAAAATGATCAAAGCACAACTTGCTTGGCCCTTGCAATTTTTTTATTATTCTTTACTCTTTATCTTAGATCCTTGATCCTCGATCTTCAATCTCCGCTTGCTTGATCCTCAGCTCCTTCAAGCGACTTCCGGCAATGCGTCAAACGATAAACAAACACAAATGCAACAAAACTCAAAAGGCAAATCAAGTAAACTCCAAATTAAAAACGAATAGCATTGGGCACAACAGCTTAGATGAAATTAGGAACTTGAATGGATTAGGTCGATGATTAGACAAAATAGAACGGCTTTCGGAAATACACCGAAGAGAAAGATTAATAACTGGGAAAGAAGGAATAATATTTCGAAGAATATTTCCTTTGAAGCTGTTATCTTGATTAGACAGACAATGACATATGGGCTCTCGATCTATAGACCGGGTCCATAAAGATATGTTAGTTCACGATGAACTAAGCTAATGCTCGAGATTGACTTTTGTTGACTAAGTAGATACAGAGTCAAACAAAAGAAAGATAGACTGATAGATTAGATATGGGCAGAAGGATATGACATATGGCCAATGGTCTAGTGACCAAGTCCACGAATAAATTCTGGGTTAATGGCAGATTAGAATTTCAGGGATAAGATAAGGACGGATGGAATCGACATTCAGTGCGATGCGATCTGGGGTTCAATTATACATCAATGAAGAGACTTGACGATAACAGGGCGATGACGATATGTAGTAAGACAGAGCACAAATATCTTACTACGGTGGACACAACGAGGGAAACTGCAATACCGGCAGCGTGGCTCACGATGAACTCAGTCCGTCGAACCGGTTCTTAAGTTAGGTTTTGGTCTGGCTTTGTAAATGATAGAAAGATAAAGCCAGACTTACAAGGAATGGAGTTAAATCACGATATGACGATAGAAAGGATAATGACATCGTGCTACGCTCTTGCTTGAATGCGCGCCTGCGATGATAGCGAAGCGAGAGCAAAGCGTTAACTGCGGAACGTTAACGACGAAACATTAACAGCGGAACGTCAATAATGGAACGTTAACGATGGAACGTTAATGATGAAGGTGAAGCGTTAACAGAACACTTATGAGATTACAAGGTGGTGACCATTGGTTGAAAGATAGGGCAGCGAGGTCATGACATGGCTCAAGTTTGATTTGAGATCTGCGGGGTACACATATCATGGCCTTAGCGACAAATTGGACCAAAGGTTAAGTCCGGTTGGCGAAAACGATTCAAGGATGGATACACTTGACATAGGGGTAGGATGGGTTAGGGTTAGCTCTGCGATTAAAGGTTACCATGGATGGCGAACCGAAACGCGCACTGTTACGAAAGACTAGGCCAAAAGACGACGGGTAGATTCCAGAACATGGCTTTGACGGCAACCGGGGATCAAATGAAATTCACCGATGGGAAAAATAGGGGACAATGATCTACTGGACACAATGACATGGCCACGACAAACCAAAATGGTTGGCGGCATATGACGACGCGTAGCGGTGGCAAAAAGGCGACGGTAACGAATATTAAAAATTTCGGTAGATGCAACAGCAAAGGGGAAGTGAGCACCACATAGAACGCGGTGACACGAACTCAACGGTATAGCCGGATTTGGTAGCAACCCAACGGACAGATCACAAACTGTCGACAAACGGCTGCTGGAGCCAATAGATCAAACGATCATAACTATTAAAATAATATATAAAACCTAAAACAATTTTGCAGAGAGCTATCTGGGATCATGTGGCACAATATGACATGAACGGATCTGAGTTTTACCTTCTGGATCAACGGAGAACGCTTGATGAAGTTTTAGCGTTGGAATCTGAAATTCGGGAAGATTGATTTTTTTGTGAAAATACCATGATAAAACCTTGATTTAGGGTGAGCACCGTGTAGAGGACATCAATAGAAGTCTACAGTAAAAATTTCATGATCAAACTTACAAAAATAGAGGAGAACAGGCAGAAACAAAATTTAAGATTGGAACGGCCATAACTTTTGATTCCGTGGATGAAACTGCACAAAATTTTGAGGGAAGATATATGGTACCATGGGGCATGAGGTGACATAGTTGGATCTTAGAAAAACTCACCCAGCCAGCGAGGAACACGATGCCAAAACCGGCCGACGAGAGGGGCGCCCGGGAGAGGCGCCCGTGAGAGCTCGTCGATGTTGTAGGAGAAAAGGGTCGCCGGTGGTACTTTGTTTGGAATTTTCCAAAACTGTTTCACAGGGGTGTTGCAACCATCATGGGGGTGCTCCACAAAATATTTGAGGATGAACGAAGTTCAGAAGCGCCCGGTAGAGCTCGCCGAAGTTCTCACCAGAGTTGGGAAAGAAGGCTCGCTGAGGGAGCTCTGTTGCGATTCTGATGCTGATATTTGAGTACGATGTGGGGAATGAGGAGAGGCATCTAGGGTTCAATTCTCAGCTACAAAGGAGCAATGGATCAACGGGAAAAGCTTGCCGGAGTTGGGAAAGAAATCAGTGGCCGGAGGTGCTCTGGTAGGCATTTGCAAAATCTGATTTTACTGGATGTAGAGGACAGCAAGAGGAAGCTCTGGTAAATATTTTAGGTCAAAAGAAGATCAGCAGTGACCAGGAGAGCTCACCGGAGTTGAAAAGAATGGCTTACGCAAGGAGATCCAGAACTTGGATGCAGAAAATTCCAATTGGGTTGTAAAGGGAACACACGTAGAAAACTATGGTTCAACTTATAGGGAGATCGAACCAACGGATCATCAGGAAACGCTCGCCGGAGTTATGACTAAAAACTACCGGAGTTACTGTAGCTGTTACTGTTTATTTAATCCGAATTACTAAATATCACCAATAAAATCAAAATAAATATCAAACAACTGTTCAAAAATCCGAGAAAATCTGGCGTGACCCACAACCTTAGTAACACAAATAAAATATTATTATGTAAAATAATAATTTTATTCGTGTACAGTAAATAATTTTATATTGTTTTTAATATCTTTTAATTTGGAAAATACTAAAACAACCCCAAAAATTCTAAGAAAATTCAGGGAGTTTAATTAGGATATTTTGAGATCAACTAAAACATTTTGGTACCACCAAATATTTTATTTTATATCAAATATATTTTTATTTTGTTAAAGCTTTAGGAAGGCTTTAGAAAATATATAATTTGACAAATGTAGGAAATTTATAAAAATTCCCTTAGGTTTATTTATATTAAATAAGATAGTTTTAGCAAAACCAAATCTTTTATTTTGTCTCCAAACTATATTTTTAATTGATGAGACTTTGGAAAGGTTTTAAAATCGGGATTTTAACAAATAATGGGAAAATTCACGAAGTTCCTTGTGATATATTTTTTAAAATTAATTCCAACTTAAATAGGGTTTTTATTTTTTAAGGAAATAGTTTTAAGTTTTTCTAAAAATAGGCAAAAGTCCTTTTCTTTTGAACTCTAGAAATCCGAGAAAATAAAGAGGAGACAAATAAACTTGAGACAACCGATAAAAATAATAATTTAAAATATATTTTTATCCTATTTTTGAAATGAAATTTTGGGATGTTCTGATCGTTGGCGACTCTGTTGGGCGTGGAAGCTTGATTCTTTGCCTTGAATTTCTGGCGCTTAGCTCTCTCATCTCCCGCTCTGGCTGCCGATCGGTCGAGATGCTCGACCATCTCAAGCTCTTCTTATACTTTGACATCTGCCACTTGGGTCTCCCTTGATCGTGAGGACTCCCTTTAGCATTGGCATCTTGGCTGTCTGGTACGCATAGTGCACTACCATCATGAACTTGGCCATCATTGGGCGACCCAGGATCACATTATACATGGTCTCAAAATCTACTACGTCGAAGAGGATCTTCTCCGTATGAAAGTTGTCCGGCGTGTCGAATGTAATTGGCAGCTCAATCTGACCCAGCGGGGTAGCCGACGAGCGCGGAGTTATGCCATGGAATGGCTCAGCTCTGGCTCTTATCTCGGTCTAGGGAATACCCATGTTATCCAGCGTTTTCGTGAAGATAAGGTTTAGTGAGCTTCCTCCATTGACTAAGGTTCAAGTGACCTTGATGTTTACAATGGTGGGCTTAACCATGACAGGATATCACCCCGGATGCAGGACCAAAGTCAGATGATCCATCTGGTGGAACGTGATGGGCATCTTCGACCACTTGAGGAATTGGGGGAAAGACGGCGTGGTCAAATTGACCTCTCTCTCAACTGCCTTGTACTGCCTCTTGGACTCGTACGTGGTAGACTCCCCGAAGATGTGTGCTAGCTTGTGCTCAACTCCCCGATACTCAGGTTCGTCATCTTTGAGCTTGTCTCTAGCCTGCTTGATGCCACACTCGTCAAGAGCGGCCTTGAGCTTCTCTTGTACCTTCTCTTGGACCTTCTTGCTGATTACCTAGCACTCATCGAAGTAGTGCTTGTCCGAGTGATGAACGGGACAGTACTTGCCTCTTCCGCGGCTTCGACCTTTGTTGTCGCATAGGTTGCGCGTCTTGCCCCTCTCGACCGCAGCCATAGTGGAGTCGCCCTTGTGCTTCTCCCCACGGTTCTTGTTCCTCTTCGCCCCCTACTTGGACAACTCAGCCTTGTCGCTGCCAAGCTTCGGGTTATCAAGATGGTCTCGAGCTTCGACGCGGATGGAGTATTTGTCCGCCAACTCAAAGAGCTCCTTGGTGGTTCTGATCTTCCGGGTGGCGAGTTTCCCCTTCAGATCTCCATCCTTCACCCCGTTCTCGAAGGCGATAATCACTACCTCGTCTAAGATGTCGGGGATTAGGGTCCTTTTGTTGTTGAATCGTCGAATGAAGCTGCGCAGTGAATCTCTTAGCTTCTGCACCAACCGATGCAAGTCACTGCGTGTCCTGGGGCGTTCATACGTGCCTTGAAAGTAGGCGATGAACTGTACCCACAACTCAGCCCATGACGATATTGACTAAGGCGGGAGGTTTAGTAACCAAAAGACCTAGCTGCTCCATCAAAAGTGGTAAGCAGGTAGTTGGCCATCACCTTTTCGTTGCCTCCGGCTGCTCTCATGACTATAGTATAGATCTGCAGCCATTCAACAGGGTTGATCTTCCCTGAATACTTCTCAACCGGACCAGGCTTGAACTTATCCGGCTGTCTGACCGCGTGCAACGTTGGAGTGAATGCCTTGCACCCTTCATCGATGTCCTCCGGGTTCATATGGCACTGTCCTTTGTGTGCATCTTGCTGAGGGGGGAACCTATGTCGCGGCGGCGAGCGGTCCCTCGAGGGTGAAGATCTGCCACGGTGTGCATGTCGAGTCGAAGATCGGTCTTTGGAGGACGAGGATTCATTATCTCGCCTTTCACGCTCTTCCCTCTGATCTCGTAGGACTTCACGTAAGTCTCGACGATCGGTAGGTCTCCAGGATATCCCTAGCGGGGGTTCGAGTGGACCATCCTGGAAGCATGGTGGCGAAGCGGCTCACCGTTGACCTTCTTTGCTTCGCAATCGTCGAGGATGGTCGGCGATCGGCTCTGGGTGCCCTGTCGGCTCGGCTATCTGAACACTGAATTAGCCGCTCGGCGATGCAGGCTTACCTTTGCATCAAGCAACGTCTTCATCTGGTCGAACACCGGTGTCATAGGATTGGCCGAGTCCAACGGTGGGAGAGACTTCAATAGCATGTGGCGCCTTTGGGCGTTGGCCTTAGGTGTCCAAGGCGTCAACGAGGTAGCTCTGGCGAGATCTTTGCTCTTGGGGCCAGCGGTGGCGCGCCATTGTCCTTACGCTGCCAAAGGGTTTGCTGCCCCTGGAATCCTAACGCCTGCGGGTGAGGTGTTGAAGGATTGACCAGGTTGAGTGCTGACAATCGGCGCCATCCTGCCGTGGGCTGCGGCCGTCGGTCATGACAATGGTCCGTCGTGCCAGAAGCAATACCCGTGACTGCATGCGCTATGCCAGCTACTGCTCCAAGATCCTGGGGCATGCCTAGAGGAATGTGACCTTCCTGGTTACCCAAGGCTTTTGCTCTAGAGTCCCTCTCTTGGGAACTTCTGGCAGTTGTGCCTTTGCTGGCTCTGGCCATGAATACGTGGCAATCTGAACAACTACTGCTTTGACTGCTGAGGTCATCGCTGCTGCTGTCGCTATCGCTCTCTGTGTTCATACACTTGAGAACACCGGGCTCTAGAGGGTGAAATTCGATGAAGCACACCTCTCGGCTTGGGTCCTCGGAACAGGACTCGATGAAAACGATATGCTCGAGGCTACTGGCCAGACCCCATTGGTACACCATGGTTTCGAAAATGATCTCAGAGCCTATTGGCAGGGCTTGGCTGATGTCAAGAATTCCCACACTGACGCATGCTGAAGACATGCTTAACTTGCAAAAATAGCTGAAGTCCCCTACCTGGCGTGCCAGCTGTCGAAGGTTAGTGCTCGACAATACACTTATATTCGAGTATCTTCGAGATATGCAGGGTCAAACACGCAAGAGGGAACACACGATGTAGACAGGTTCAGGCCTCGTTGATGAGTAATACCCTACTCCTATGTCGGCGATGATTGAGATCAATGAAGAAAGTACAGATTGATGGGGGTATCCCTGATTACAAGGAAGAACTACGAATCTGGGGGATAGCTAAACTATGGCTACGCTAGATCGTTAAGGGTTGCAATGGCTTCTACAGGCTTGCACCTGCTTTCGATTGGCTCTGGATGGGTTGTGTGGACTTGCTCTGGCTTGTAGCGCTTCAATTGGCTTCGTGGACCTCCCCTTGACGACGTCCTCTCTGGTCCTTATATAGCGGATGGAGTACCGAGTCGTGGTTGATGAGGAGTCCTTCTGCCGTTATAATCCCCGTATTGTATCTAAACTTCCATAGCTGCTGGGCGTATTTGAGTGGGTCTCCTCGTATCAGGAGTAAGATCGGAGCTTTCCCTGCAGGGGATATCCTTTCCGTGTATACCTTATCCCGTAGACTCAGGCTAGAGATATATGGAATATCC
Source organism: Guadua angustifolia (assembly GCA_036346375.1). Taxonomy (NCBI): domain Eukaryota; kingdom Viridiplantae; phylum Streptophyta; class Magnoliopsida; order Poales; family Poaceae; genus Guadua; species Guadua angustifolia. Next base: position 142,845 of record JAYEVE010001379.1, read on the forward strand.
TGGTATTGGCAAGTATGTACGTGACATGATTTCTGACTTTTTCGTGCATGCCCATATCCCATATTTAGATATTCGACAGATGCCTGTATGTTGTGTAACATGTGATTGGAATACATTTTTTAAATTTATGTCATAATAATATGCTGGTCATGCTGTGTACTATTATTTGTTTCAGAGGGCATGGCGAGCAATTCCTGAGGCTAGCCAATAAATTAAAATTTAGTAAAAAATAGAAAATCAACATCACAGACGATTCTAACGAAGAACCGTCTGTGAATAGGCACAAATCACAGACGGTTTCAAATTGGAATCGTCTGTGATCTAGGCCTCTTCACAAACGGTTTCAATTTGAAACCGTCTAGGATAAGCCCATCATCACAGACGGTTCTTAGTTACAACCATCTGGGATAAGCCCATTATCATAGACGGTTCTTTGTTAGAACCATCTGTGATGATATCGCATCATAGACGGGTCTAATTTGGAACAGTCTGCGATGAGCTTTTTCACAGACGGTTGAAAAACCGTCTGCAATGACTCTTTGTCATCACTGACACTTGCTTACAGATGGTTCATAAAATTATCTATGATGTGGTTTACGAACCGTCTGTGATGGCCTATTCTGTAGTAGTGACCAAGCGGCCACCCCGCCACCCTACACGCTTGCATTTGCCTGAAGCGTTTCGCCACTACACCACTTTCATTAGAGCATACATGAGTGGTTTCCGCATATGGATGCGTAGATCTGTCCTACCATGCATAGATTCGTCGATGCGGAGGCTATTAGCCACCGCTTCCATGCCAAAAGCTCATGTCACCGAACTTGAATGGCCTCCCCGCTATCATGGTTCTCCATTGCCGCCATAGCTATCGTCCTAGTTCAAAAATAAAGAGGTAAACAAGTAGGGTTAAAAACCCTAGCAGCCCTCTACTTGGGCTGAGAAACCCACTAATAGGGCATGCGGCCCATCGGCCTTTTTGTCCTAAAGGCCAAATTTTGTATGTTCCACGTATCCTTTGCTTTTTAGCCCTATAGAACCAAAAAACTACAAGTATTTTCACAACAACAAAGAATTTCTCAGTTTAACCCTATATTTTATGGTAATTCCGATAAATAATTAGTAAATTTTAAAAATTTACATTAAATAATAGAAACTAAATTTTTTAGGTATATGAGCTTTCGTAAATTATTGAACCTTAGACCTATCACACATTGGAAGCTTCATATCATTGGCTTTATAATTCCATGATTATATATGCTGAATTTATTTTTGTTATTTCAGTAGTTTTGAAAATTACTTTATAATTAGAAGAAAATTATGAAAAATACTAGGAAAATTCTAAAATTATAGATAATTATCTCTTGAATAGATATTGAAATCTTTCTTGATCAAAGAATGAGCATATAATATATTGATTTTACTAGTAGTAAAATTCTTTTTGGATGAATATAACATAGGATATGTCAGACATCGTAAAAAGAAAATTTGCCAAGCTCATCTTGAATGGTAGCAATTACCTGACCTAGGCAATGGACTCCAAGATTAACCAAAAAGCTTGATCTCTTAGAGCTACTATTACCCAATCTAAAGGTGGCACCCCTGCTCTTCCTAGAGCCACCAAGTGTGTGGCTCAGCATTTTCTAAGGCACCATCTCCATGAGGACCTGAAGGCCATGTATTTGATGGAGGGGACCTATTGGCAATATGGAATTTCCTAAAGTAAAGCAAATAGGCCCTCCTACGCTTGCAAGGCTATAAAACCATTGCAACATACAATCCACCATGCACAAGCTTATCTCCAAACTACATTTCTGTAACAAAAAAGTTATATATACTAAAATGATAGAAAATACATTATGTACCTTTTATCCCAACAAGGACCAAAAGTATGATGAGCTTATCTACACTCCGCTAGAAGCATAGAATCATGATGAACTCCTGATGAAGAATTATCATATTTTTCCCATGGGACATGCAATGTCCAAAGCGCATGGCAATGCATAGCATGTGAGCAAGACATTAATGGAAAAAATGGAAGAATGGTGAAATACAAAAAGAAAGAGGCAAGCCCTAGGGGAGAGGTAAAGGTATAGGGTCAGGAAGGTTCTAGTAGTAAGACTCAACCAACAAGACTGCTTACTCTCCATAATCCTAATTTAATATGGCTATACCGGCCATTGGTCATGCACCTACCATACCTTGAATCATTTGGTGGACCTTTACATGCAATCCACTAGAAAAGTCAAGAAGACATAAATAAACAAGGCTGATGCACATTTCACCGCTCAACCTATTGTTGACAAGGACACCAAGAAGAGTGATGACATGGTTTTTTTATCCCATGGAGGAGGACATTAGCACTCCCACGTATCAAGATGATCTTCTTATAGTTGATGAGCTCAAGGAGTTTTAGAAGGACACTCATGATTTATATAGAGACCTACTGTAGTCTCCTAAATACTTCTTCATTTTGCTAGTCGATGCACATCTCCTTATGAGGCTCCTTATCAATTTAATGTTAGTTTTCGATGAACATGGCTCTATACTCTTGAAGAAAAATTATCATTGAGGTTGAATAATTGTTATTATTATTTCAAGATATTAAATTCATTCATTCAGTGTGTTATGTTTGTTCTATATTTTTACAATATATTTCCTAAAGCAATAATTATGTGTTATGTTTGTTCTATATTTTTACAATATATTTCCTAAAGCAACAATTATCTTAATGCTAAAAGCATACTTTTAATATAGAACAACATATAATCCAATGGCGAGAGGAGAAAATATGTCTTATAGATTGTTGCACCACCAATTCTATTCTTTGGAAAAACTAAATATTTTCAAATTTTGACTAAGAAAACTAAAAATATTATGACCATCGCTGGAATCGATGCCTTCATTGTTGGCACTAGAAGGGCCATCATAGTTATCCCTATAGGTACTTGTATAATAATAGAGATAACTCTTTTGTATCATTAGTCCAGTCATACTCTATTAAGTTATAAAGACATTTATTTGAATGGTTTCCACATTGAAACATATTATGAGGATGGTACAAAATACCTACCTATCACTAAGTTTGTTGAGTGTAGTAAACAAGTGATTTGAAAAGCTTCCATCCTTCTCCTTAGGATTATAAAATACATATATAAAACCTAAAGGTTATGTTGCGATGAAAACAATACTCAAAAACCAAGAACTCTTCAAGATTTGGCATAATCAAATCGGATATCTTGGGTTGAATATGATGAAAAAAAATCATCAATAATTCTATTGGCCATAACATAAAAACTATAGACTTTCCTAGACTTGAATATTTCTTATTCCCTATTTGTGCTAAAGGAAAGCTTATAATTAGACCTTCTAATATAAAAGTTGGGGAAGAATCACTAAGTTTCTAGGAGAGAATTCAATGTGATATTTATGAACCTATCTAGCCCCTGTTGGGCCCATTTAGATAATTTATGATATTGATAGATGCTTCTACCACATGGTCCCATGTATGCCTCTTATATACTCAGAACCATGCTTTTTCTAAATTAATCATTCAAATTATTAAATTGAGTGCCTCCTTTCTAGATGAAAGAATTAAATCTATTGAATGGGCAATGTCGAAAAGTTTATCTTAAAGAAATTTAATGATTATTGCATGGCTCTGGGCATTAAAGTAGAGCATTCAATACCTCATGTTTATACATAAAATAGTCTTACAGAGTCATTAATTAAAAGAATAAAACTTACTACTAGGCTACTCTTGCTGATATAAAATAACTAATGAATTACCCAAAGTATGAACAATATAGTGGATTACTCAAAGTATGAACAATGTAGAAGTAGAGGGAATTCTTTCTTTCTTGTTCTATTCTTTTATGCATACAACCCTCTATTTATAGGTAACATGAGAGGTTTGAACTAAATAAAGAGTTACAAGAATTGATACTATGTAGGTTTCATAGTAATAGCATGGAGTTTCTCCTTCAATTGATACATGAGAGTTTCTCCTAAAAGGGGTTATGGACATCCATTAAAACAATATTTTGTAAAACTCCCCTTTGGATGTCCATTAATTTGTGAATATGTATGCCTCGTTAAAAACCTTACCAAGGAAAAACCCAGTGGAAAAAAACCATAGTTAAGGGAAAAAGAGTAAATAACATATTCACTCCCCCTAATCACTTAAGATCTCTGAATCGATAAAGTCCAATCATACTGGTCAATTTCTTGAACGTTGTAGTGGGAAGTGCCTTTGTGAATAAATCGTGAGATTCTCACATGAGCGAATTCTTTGGACTTTCGAACACCATCCTTTTGAAGGTCATGAGTGAAGAAAAATTTTGGTGATATATGCTTCACTCTGTCCCTTTGATATATCCCTCCTTGAGTTGAGAGATGCATCTGCATTATCCTCATATATAATGGTAGGCTCTTCCTTGTCTAAAAGTAAGCCACATGATCTTTTAATATGCCTGTCATATTTCTTAACCAAACACATTCTCTACTAGCTTCATGGATTGCCAAAATTTCGCATGGTTAGATGATGTTGCCGCTATAGTCTGTTTCATTGAACGCCATGATATAGCGATGCCACCACAAGAAAAAACATATCCAGTTTGTGATCGACCATTATGGGGATCGAGATAGATACCCGCATCGCAAAACCAACTAACTCTTTCTTGTATGCATCAGAAAAATATAAACCCATATCATTTGTACCTTGAAGATAACGAAATATATGTTTGACGCTGTTCCAATATCTTCTTGTTGGACATGAGCTATATCTTGCTAATAAGTTGACTGCAAACGTGATATCAGGTTGTGTATGAGTAGAAAGATACATAAGTGCACCTATGGCACTTAAATATGGCACTTCAGGGCCGAGAATTTCTTCATCATTATCTGGAGGTCGGAAAAGATCTTTAGTTATATCAAGCGATCTTACAACCATTAGGGTACTTAAAGGGTGTGCTTTATCCATATAAAATTGTTTCAAAATTTTATTTGTATAAGTCGCTTGATGAATAATAATTCCATTCTTAAGATGATCAATTTGCAATCCAAGGCAAAACTTTGTTTTCCCAAGATCCTTCATCTCAAATTCTTTCTTTAAGCATTCAACTGCATTTGAGATCCTTTAGTTGTTCCAATCATATTTAGATCATCAACGTATACAGCGATTATTACAAATTCATCTTCAGATCTTTTTATGAATACACATGGACAAATGGAATTGTTTGTGTATCCTTCTTTTATCAAATATTCACTGAGATGATTATACCACATTCGTTCGGATTGTTTTAATCCGTATAATGACTTTCTCAGTTTAATTGAATATTATTCTCGAGAACCTCTCGGCGGTTTGAATCCTTCGGGGATTTTCATATAAATATCACTATCTAGTGATCCATATAAGTATGTTGTAACAACATCCATCAGATGCAAGTCAAGACATTCCTTCATTGCCAAACAGATAAGATATCTAAAAGTTGTTGCATCCATCACGGGAGAGTATGTTTCTTCATAATCTATACCGGTCTTTGGGAAAAGCCTTGGGCAACTAATCGTGCCCTGTATCTTGTAACTTCTCCTTTCTCATTTCTTTTTCGCACAAAGACCCATTTGTAACCAATAGGTTTTATACCATTGGGTGTACGAGCTACAGGCCCAAAAACTTCTCTATTTGTCGAGAATTCAATTACTTTCAATGCGTCTTTCCATTTTAGCCAATCATTTCTTTGTTTACATTCCTCGATTGATCGAGGTTCTTGATCCTCATTACCGTGTATAATTTCTAGCGCTACATTATATGCAAATGCATCATTGACATCAATATCATGGTTCAAAAGTTTTCCTGACATGACATAGTTTAATGAGATCTCAGTTTGTGTAGAATCAGGTACCTGTATTTCTTCCGAAATAGTATTATTAGTCATGTCATTCATCTCTTCAAGAGATTTTCCTTGGGCTGTTATTTCCTCAACTTGACTATCTTTAGCTCCTTTTCTTCTTCGAGGATTTTTATCTTTCGAGCCCAATGGTCTACCACGTTTTATGGTAGGTTTTATCTCATTTGCAATAGTTGGTTGTCCTTCTGGGACACTAATTTTTTAGGAGCATTAGCAGCTGGAATATGTGACTTTGTCACTCATTTCAAATCTATAAAAGCATCAGGCAAATTATTCGCTAAATTTTGTAGATGAATTATCCTTTGAACTTCATGTTCACATTGTCTTGTGCGAGGATCAAAATGAGATAATGATAATTCATTCCAAACAATTTCCTTATTTAGTTGCTTCATTTCTCCCCCTAATGTTGGGAAATTTGATTCATCAAAATGACGATCGACAAATCTAGGCGTAAATAAATCTCCGTTAATGGCTCAAGATATTTTATTATAGAAGGATTCATACCCAACATATATTCCCAACCTTCTTGTGGTCTCATTTTAAATGCGTTTTTGTGGAGCAATTGGAACATATCTTGCACAACCAAAAATTCTTAGATGGGATATATGCATCTCTTTTCCAAATACTAAGCGTAATGGAGAAGAAGTATGATAACTTGTTGGCACGATCTTGAATTAATGATGCCACATGCAAAATAGCATGGCCCCAAGTCTGATGTTGGGAGTTTTGATTTCATAAATAACGGTCTCGCAATTAATTGGATCCATTTTATAAGTGATTACGCAAGACCATTACGTGTATGAACATGTGCTACTGAGGATGCTCAACATTTATTCCAATTGACATGCAAATTTAATTGAAACTTTTTGAGGTAAATTCACCAGCATTATCCAAACGTATCAATTTAATAGGATAATCTAAAAATTGTGCTCGTAATTTTATTAATTGGGCTAACAATCTCGAAAACGCTAGGTTGCGAGTTGATAATAGAGAGACATATGACCATCTTGTCGATGCGCCAATCAAAACCATAAAATATCTAAATGGACCACTTGCTGGATGAATAGGTCCGCATATATCTCCTTGTATGTGCTCTAGAAAATCAAGGGATTCAGCCCCTATTTTAGCTGTTGATGGTCTTACAATCAATTTTCCTTGAGAACATGCCACACATGAGAAGTCATTGGACTGAAAAATCTTCTGGTTCTTCAACATATGTCCACACGAAGTATTTATAATTTTCTACATCATTGTTGATCCGAGATGGCCCAATCGGTCATGCCATACAATAAATTCGTTATGGTTGGTAAACTTTTGGTCTACCACCATATATGATTCAATTTTATCAATCTTTGTATAGTACAAACCAGATAATAATGATGGCAATTTTTCCAATACATTTTTCCTACCCGATGACATATTTGTAATGTTAAGATATTCCCTATTTCCTTCATTAATTGTCTCAATGTGATATCCATTTTGGTGAATATCTTTAAAACTCAATAGATTTCTTTGAGACTTTGGGGAATACAATGCTTCTTTCACACTTATTTTTGTCTTCTTTGGGTAATAATATTATGGCCTTTCAAGACCCTCTATCAAATTTACACTCCCGAATCTGGTATTGATACTTCCATTATGCATTGTTAAATCATGAAAATACCTTTTATTTTTTAGAATAGTATATGTTGTTGCCTGTCTACAACACATAATTTTCCACCATTTACCTGACATTTTTCCATTCACTTCAAAAGAAAATTTTAATAAGATAAATGAGCATTATAATATAAAATTCATTAACACATGAAACATTACAACCATAATTCAATACATAATATATTATATTTATTCTCGAACAAAAACATAACATGTTTGCATTATTAAAGATGTAACATATAAAATTTATTCTTGTACAAATAACTACTTAAAAAAATTATTCTTAAATAAGAAAATCAGAGACATCTAGATGAGTTGTATCATGTTGGCCGCTATCTTCTTCTTGAGTTTTGCCAAAATATTCATTATCTCCATTACTATTGGCAAAATTGGTCTCTATCCTTTTCTTTTTCCTTTCAAGCGATTGTTGATAGAGATCCACGAGGTGCTTTGGCATACGACAGTTACGCGACCAATGATTTTTGCCTCCACAGCGATAGCATATATTTTCATGTTTATAATTTTCATTTTTCCCTGTATCTCCCTTTTCTTGCCTCTTCTAGGGACCATTTGTATTTTTGAAGGAAACATTATAATTTTCTCTACCACGACCACGTCCTCGGCCACTCCTCTATTGTTATATCTTGTCGCATTAAGCGGGAATGGACTTGAACGATTAGACGAGCCTCATGGTTTTTCGTCAAAAGCTCATTATTTTGTTCAGCCACAAGTAAACAAGAAATAAGTTCAGAATATTTCTTGAACCCTTTTTCCCGGTATTGCTGCTGCAGGAGCAAATTTGAAGCATGGAATGTGGAGTATATTTTCTCCAACATTTCCTCATCCGTAACCTTTTCCCCACACAACAAAAGTTTTGAAGTGATTTTGAACATGGCTGAATTATACTCACAAATAGTTTTATAATCTTGCAACCTCAAGTGCAACCAATCATACCAAGCTTTAGGGAGAATTACAGTTTTCTGGTGGTCATACCTTTCCTTTAATTTGTTCCAAAGAACAAGGGGATCTTTCACCGTAAGGTATTCAGCTTTTAACCCTTCATGGAGGTGATGGTGAATAAAGATCATGGCTTTAGCCTTTTCTTGGTTAGGTGCCTTATTTCCCTCCTTGAGTGTTTCGCCGAGGCTATTTGCATCTAGATGGATTTCGGCATCAAGCACCCAAAACAAATAATTTTTGCCCGTAATATCCAAAGCCATGAATTCAAGTTTTGCAAGATTCGACATAGTAAACTACAATATATAGAAATGCAAACTATGAATTATAGTGTGTAAATTAAACAAGATAGAATAAGGATTGAAAGAATACTTTACCTTAGAAAACGACGATCAAAGTATTTTTAGTATGTGAAATTTACGATAGCCTTTTAGAGGCGATCGTGCTGATAGCGTGATATAAAATAACTAATGAATTACCCAAAGTATGAACAATATAGTGGATTACTCAAAGTATGAACAATGTAGAAGTAGAGGAAATTCTTTCTTTCTTGTTCTATTCTTTTATGCATACAACCCTCTATTTATAGGTAACATGAGAGGTTTGAACTAAATAAAGAGTTACAAGAATTGATACTATGTAGGTTTCATAGTAATAGCATGGAGTTTCTCCTTCAATTGATACATGAGAGTTTCTCCTAAAAGGGGTTATGGACATCCATTAAAACAATATTTTGTAACTCTTGCATAATTATAGGCTACACACCAATTGTTGGGGTTGTGCAATGCTACACACTCCAGCATTAATTCAACTCAAACCATCTACATACCACACCTTTTTAGTGCGTGGGAAAGAACCAATGATTTTCCATCTGCGAAAATTTGGTTGTGTTGTATACATGCCAATTTCACTGCCATAGTGTACATCTATGGACCCTCACCAAAAGTTATAGATCTATGTAGATTATAAATTATGATAGGAGATATGCATACAACTTGGTACACTGACTGTATCATTAATGAGAATAATTTCCCAATATTTGGGGAGAAAAGTACCACACTAAAGAATTTAGTAAAATAGATTAGAAAATCACTTGCATCCAGTCCTTAGATTTACACATAGAGAATCCGAACTAGAAGTTCGAAGGCTGCAACAAATAGGTAATAATTTTCTAAATGCCTTCACTAATCATATAGGAGTGACAAAAATCTCAAGTACCTATAATAAATGCACTGGGGAGGGTGGAAATACCATAAATATTGAATCCACTCTTACCCCTTATGGGAAGAAAAGGGGGAGACATCAGTCATACAAGACTTAATTCCATGGAGACGTCCACAGAAACAGAGAACCAAACAAGTCAAATTGTGCTGCAAGATAGATAGTAGAGGAAGCTAAACCAAATGTCGAGAAAATCTTGAAGTGGGCCATCCTAAGGATGGTAACCGCAACGAATATTTGCATGCACAATCTGACGTTGTCAGATTGGAACACCTAGACTCCATCATTGTGAAAAATTATGAGAAGCTAGAATAAATTAATGAAGAAATATACATTAATTATATAGATTTATGAGAGTTGTATAAAAAAGATTACAGTTGTCAACATATATTTTGTCTCAAAAATTGTTGAACCTCTTGCTCTAAATGAAGAACTAAAGTCCATGGTAGAGTACTAGAAAGTGCTCAAATTGGATAAAATAGAAATAAGTAATTCAAGCAAAATTGCACTTGCTTAACAAAAGAAAAGTATTTGGTCCCGTTGAGTGAACACTCCTAAAGTGTTCATTGTAGGATCCAAATGGGTTTTCATCCAGAAGAAAAATAAGAATAACGTGGTAAGATACAAAGCAATGTTTGTAGCACAAGAATTCATGCAGAGACCTAACATTGATTATGATGAAACCTACTCTCATGTAAAGAGTGGAACAATGTTATGATATTTGATATCAATGGTAACTAGTATGAACTTATTAATGCAGTTGATGGATATAGTGATCTCATATTTATATGGGTTACTAGATATGGATATTTATATGAAAGTTCTTAAAGGAGTCAAAATTCTAGATCCTAATAAAAGTAATCGCAACATGTACAACATCAAAATGCACAGGTCGCTATATGGGTTAAAATAACCAGAGAGAATGTGGTACAGTTGACTTTGTGAGTTCATCTTGAAGCAGGGTTACTCTAATAATGATGATTGTTCCTATGTGTTCATAAAGAAGTCCCATAATGGATTTTGTATCATGTCAGTTTACATCGATGATCTAAATATCATCGGAACCACAAACGAGATAAAGGAAGAAAGTTCTTACATTATGACAGAGTTTGAGATGAAAGATTTGGGCAAAACCAAATATAGCTTACGCCTGTAGTTAGAGAATTTCCCTAAAGGTATTGAAAAATTTTAACATGTATAAATCCCATTCTTTAAAGACCTCCATGGTAGTGAAGTCTCTTGATATAGATAAAGACCCATTTAGACTAAGGATAAAAAATGAGAAACTCCTAGGATCTGAAGTTCCACACTTGAGAATTGCACCAAGCTTGACATTGCATTCATAGTTCCAACCAAAAGGCAATAGGTTGGTGTCAAGACTTTACTCAAATACCTCCAAGGTATACAAGATATTGGCTTATTTTACCAGAAGGACTAAGACTCAATTATGGTAGGATGCACAGATGTTGACTATTTGTCTGATATTTACAGTGTCAAATCTTAGGGTTGGGTTTATGTTTCTCCGTGGTGGTACAACTATTTCTTAGTTGTACTTTAAGCAAATCTTGGAAGCTACTTGTGAGATATATACATCCCGGGTATCTACAAAGCAGGCCAGCGTGGCCCAGTTGGACAACGTTGGGTCAGGTCAACCGCAGGGAAATAGAAACCTTGAAGATAGCAACTGAGCTGGATTAGGTAGGATACGATTGTAATCTAAACCGTTGCCAAAACGGATAAGTGTAGGAGATATAATTCCTACTTTGTATCCGACTAGAACTCTCTTTGTAACTGCCCTCCTCTGTTATATAAAGGGAGGGACGGGAGAACATCATCATACAATCTCATCAGCGAAATAGCTAGCCACGTATAATTCCAGTGCATAGGACTAGGGTATTATCTCCAACGCGAGAGCCCAAACCTGTATAATTCTGGTGTCTTGTGCTACCATCGAGTTTGGATCTAGCGCCTAGCCCTCTTTTGATTATTGTCGATAACAGACGTCGACAGTTGGCGCACCAGGTAGGGGTTGCGCTAAGATCAATCTCAGCAGGCTCGATGGCGTTCTTCAACGAAGTTATGACCACCTCCGCTCTAGCCCAGGCATTCCGCTTCGGAAGTCTGGATTTCATCGTCGACGATCTTGGCAAACTCATCCTTTCAGATTCGGATCAGATCCAATCTGGAAGTGATTCTGCTGCTCGCCCAGCCGAACAACCACTCGGATTGGGGTCAGGCATGGCCATCTGTCCCTAGGAGGTACACCACAAGTCTGTTCCTCGGTTTGAGCGAAGACCAGCTAAAGGCGAGCCCCGAGTTGTGAAGAACGCTAAAGAACCACTCGGATCTAAAGGTCAGCCCAACTTGTCTTACTGTTCTTCTAATTCATAGAGTGGGGTGGAAGATTTTCAAGATTTCCGCAGCATCTTCGTGATCAAAGATCCGCGAACTGACTCCCAGCAGCAGAAGGATGTTGCGAATGCCGCAGAGGCAGAGCGCCTTCGTCAAGAAACCCGCACAAAGTCTCTCCAGGCCAGAGGCCGCAATGTTAATGAAGACATTTTGCAGATGAAGATGGGGAACCAATCGGTTTTTCATACACCTCAGTAGAATATCGTCGCATCAAAGACGCTCCTCGACACATTGGGACCAATGCTTGGTTCCGATAGCCTAGCCGCGTTGATCGTGGCCCAAGTCCAGGCCATGGTGACGGCAGCAGCAATCCAGCAAAATTAGGAAGAACCAGGGGAGAAAGAGCACTTCTGTACCCGCATCATAACTCAGACTGCCAGCAGCAAAACAGCCCGCAGTTGGGCCATGCGTGGCCGACTAGAGCTTCGACGAGGAGAAGACGCCCGGCAAAGCATCAGCCGTGACCTCCGCGCGGACCTGAATGTCAGGCGGTGAGATTGGGAGGATGAAGAATGCCGTAGGCGCAAACATGACTACGAACATTTTGGCATCCGCCATGATGCCCGAGACGACCGCAGAAGCCATCACCGCCGCGATAAAGGTGATAGTGAGGACCGACGAGTAAGATCACCTTCTCGACACTCCCCGCGGCGTCGCAATGATGGACCTATCGAGGGGATTCGGGCCTTCACTCCCCGGCTTCGCCGAGTGGTCTGGCCTAAGGGTTTCAACCCCAAGGGCATTACCAAGTTCGACGGAGAAAGAGATCCAGAAGCTTGGTTGCAAGTTTATTCCTTGCAATCATGGCGGTGGGGTGATCTAGCGTAATGGCCAACTATCATCGGTCACGCTTACCCCTTCGGCTCAAGCTTGGCTCACCGGACTTTCAGCGAATTCTATAGATTCCTGGGGAGATCTTTGCGGCAGTTCATCACCAACTTCGGGGCACTTATGGTGACACGGGACTTATGGGACCTATATCGGCTTCACGAGAAGGAAGGCGAAACACTCGGGAGTTTATCCGGCGCTTCATGCAGAAGAAGAATACGATCAGGGATATCTCAGAAGCTGCAGTCATTGCGGCATTTCAGAAGGGCATCAACGACCCAGATCTAATTAAGAAGATGTCCAGAAAGCCACCGACTACGGCAGCGGGATAGGAAGCGGAAGCCTGAAGAACTGGTGGCGGCGACCGAGCGAGGTCGGCATCGTGTGCCACGCACGGACGATTACGATGCAGTGATGGATGTAATTTGTCCTTTCCATCCCAAGGGGAAACACGCAGCGAAAGATTGCTTCACTCTGAGAAGGTTCGCCAAGGAGTCTAGAAAGCGACCGGCCAAGGACGAAGCAAAGGATGAAGAAAAGAAAAGGCGAGATTCCCCTGAAGATGATGAAGGCGAGTACCAGAAGACGGAGCGTGAGCTCAGCTACATATTTGGGGGCTCGGCTGCCTATGAGTCTAAGCGAAAGCAAAAGCTTACTGCTTGGGACATCAATGCAGTCATGCCGGTAACTCCCCAATACCTTAGATGGTCCGAGGTCCCGATCTCTTTTGATCGCTCAGATCATCCAGATCACATATCCCATATCCTGGTAGCTATCCTCTTGTTTTGGACCCTGTGATTTGCAGCGTTAAACTCAAGAGGGTGCTGGTTGACGGGGGGAGCGGACCAACGTCTTCTTCTCCAAAACTTTCGATGACATGAAGATTCCCCACTCGGGCAAATCACCTTGCCGATCACGTTCGGGACCAAAGAAAATTATCGGACGGAATATCTCAAATTTGAGGTGGCTGATTTCGAGATGGCGCACCATGCCATCTTGGGAAGGCCAGGCCTAGCCAGGTTCATGGCCGTGCCCCATTACACCTACCTCGTTTTGAAGATGCCAGGGCCGAAAGGCATTATCTCACTTGGCGGCATCGAGCGATCGTGCATGCATGCGAGAGAGTGCGAGATGGCCGAAGCGAGGAGAAGATCCGACAAGCAACTACAAATCAGCAAGACGAAGGAGAAGTCTCGGCCAAGAAACAGACCAAGACTAGCATGAAGTCTAACGAGGGGACTAAGAAGATAATCCTTAACCCATCCAACTCGGCTCAAACGGCCTTGATCGGGACAGGACTCAACCCCAAATAGGAAGACGCGCTCATCACCTTTCTTCGGGCCAACCGGGATATTTTTGCATGGAAACCTTCCGACATGCCCGGTGTCCCTATCGCCCATGATACGGCAATTACATGCCTGGTATATGGAGCGATCCAACCAAGACGTACTCCTGAAGATTATTACTGCCCTTTTTCGAGAGGAACATTTTCACCATGAGGGAGTTGGCTGCTTCTTGATAGAATTCGATAATCATGATGCTCTCGACATATCCTTTTTGAGATGCTGGTCACTATAACTGTAGGAAGCTGCAGCGAGGAGGGAGGTGCAGTCGGTGGAGGAAGCAGCGAGGAGGGCGCCAGGAGTCAGTGGAGGAGGCGGCGAGGAGGAAGCTTGGGTGGCGGTCTTTGAGTCGAGGGCAGCTCTAGGCGTAGGAGCCAAGCTCTAGGAGATGGGTTCGTAGATACTTAATCCCGGAGAACGACAACACGAAGAAATCCATGTCTTTCCCCACCACCAACCAACGAGGCGCAACACCAAAACCCCTTTTCTTTGACTTAAACCCAAAAGACCAAATGAGTCAAAACCCGGAAACTTACTCCATCAATTCTCCCATCTCTGACAAAAGTACTGACAACTCCTTTTAAACTAGGAGAACAACCAATACAAGAAAGAATCCATAACTTTCTACGCAAAGCAACCAAAGAGGTGCAAAACGATACTCTTCACTTTACTGCACGACAAGATTCAACCCTTGCCATGACCACAACCTCCAATAGATAGATAAATCATAAAGCTCCCACGACAAAAAAAAGTCACCAAAACAATTTTTCTCAACCACGAAAAACAGAAGATCGAATACCCTTCGATTTACGGCAAAGGAATTGGAACTATCTTCACGGGGATTACAGATCCTCCGATGCGGCTTTCAAGCGCTTGACCGACCAACACGGCTACCTAACAGGCGAAATCTCTTCGCCCACGAGTCCCACCGGACCTCGCAGAGCGCTCAACCACTTCAAGAATAGTCATAAATACTACCAGAACCTTAACAAGACTAACATATAACATAATCACAAGTATCAACATAGCATCAATAAAAAATAAGCATTGTAACACAATGCAATGATAGCCCATCCCTTTCCTACTGTGCATCAGAGTGTGTCAGTTTTAAATTAATTAACCATTCTACGTCAAGTTTTATGATTATTGCCCTAGGGCCACATTTTAAAGGTTCAACCTAAACCATGTTTCTACCTTCACACAGCAAAATTTTAATTCATTCTAGAATTACTCACTACATTCAAACACCACGGACCTGAAGCCCGCTCTGATACCAACTGTAACACCCGGACGCCAACGCGCCCCGGATGCTACCAAAATCTTGCTTCACTAGCGACACCCCTCGGACCCACACATGTCCAAAGGGGTTACCAACACACGTTAATTCGCCACAACAAAAATCAATTGGATTGAGAATTACCGAAGAAGACGTAACAACCTAATACTTTCACTAATTTGACTACAACCAAGCACTAACTTCTAAAACCGTCTTAAAACTAAGTCACCGAAAGTTACAAAATTTCAGCATGACCTTTCTAGAAAATAGGACATCCACTCAGCAGACAGAAAACATTGCAGTTATAATATATATCAAACACCCCTTTCCAGGATGACACATTCTAGCAGGTCCTTAGATAATCAATCACATCACCAAATCTGCAATTAGCAAACTACGCAACTACGGCTAATATATTGCGACCACTTAGATACAACCAAACTTTATGAGACAGTAAATGAATTATTGACCGAAGTCGTGTGTGTGCCACTATTCCCATCCCGGCGAGATAGCTTCAAGGTACCTAAAACAAGAAACAACAAGCGTGAGTCCAAGACTTAGCAAAGTACAACAAGTAGAAAAGTAAGGAATTCGACTCAGGTACAACTACTTCAAGACTTAAAGCAACAGTTCCTTTAATTGACATCCGTAATAAAAGAAGCAGTTTGAACTTAAATAAATCCACAACGCAGGAACACAATTACTTCACTATTAAACACAACCATTACTAAATTGAAATCATTAAGTAAAAATAAATGTAAATCAGCGACAACCCCACAGCTATCTCATAACTCAGATTAACTAAATTCCAAACTTCTAAGAAACAGTTTAACTATCTTTCATACCTCCATTGCCAGCTTCGGATGAGTCCACGACTCAATCCCCAACCTACACTTACCATTAACCCAGGAACTACAATTACCATTCACTATGCAATGCAAGCATGCTTTCATTCACATAAATCAACAATTAACAACTTCAATGCAGGGCAATGAAATGCTAAATGATGCGACACAACCATGCTTTCATTCACATCAATCAACAATTAACAATTCCAATGCATAAAACATGATCCATCATTGTCAATACAATGCAGATGCAAATATGCCATACAAAAGAAGAATCTCATATCCATACATCATAATCAACTCATAAAACATGATCCATCATTGACAATGTAATGCAGATTGCACAATTTCCATGCATATGATGCATCATGCATACTCATCTCCTCTTTTAGCACATATCTGGGGTATGGCGAGTGCACACCGTCGGTGTGCACCCTCTCATTCCCTTCCACCCCGTGGTGGAGGTGCCTACTCTTCTGACTCGCTCCCATACAACCACGTATATGGGACTACGAGGTGAGACTTTCGTGCTCACTACATGTGAGCACAGAGGTCCCTGATCGAATGGGTCGCCTCTTCCATCATGAATGCACAAATGCAATTGGCGCAAACAAATTTGCATACTACATTCATTTTTCACATCCATAAATTACCATTCTCAACATCATATCCAAATTATCAACTTCCATATTCATATTCTCAGCACTCATAATCACATTCTCAACACTCATAATCACCTCCTCAACATTCATATTCATACTCACATCACCAATACTCGAATAATTACTAATTCCATCTATCTTGATCATAAATTAACCATTTTGCAATCCAATTCCATACCTTGATATTCACTAGCCCTATCAAACTAGTGAGCATGAATATGGATATAATATTTAGCAAGATATCATCACGGCATCTAGACGGAATTCATCAAACAACGCACATAACATTCAATCCAGAGATGCAGCATAATGTCATGATGGCAAGGCACACAAAATTCATCAAACAAGTCATATCACGTTCAGACATCGATGCACTTGTATCAGAATACTTACCCTCTTCATCAAAAGACAATTACCCTTCAAGACGTGCTTATAAACACGAATATAACCATAGCGTAAGCGTATACATAGCACAAGCAGTTAACCAAATACCCTATAAGAGTTATACGGGTTGCACTTGCATATAAACTTGTTTTAAATAATAGCATAACCATTGAACCATTCTCATTCATCATATAAACGCAAAATCAAACTGACAATATTAATGCATCACAAGGGTAGCGATAATATTGCAAAAACATAATGGCCACCTAAGCCACAACCACTACAACGCACTTGCCTTAAACCTCTTGAAACAGTGTGGCGAGAAGTTGATGACACTCCCGGGGTCACACCACCTGCAAATAGGCATAACCCACTAAAATCATGCCAACCATTTAACCACAACAACTCAGGACAACCACGATTCTACGACCCTCCAAAACACGAAAACTAGAAATCTGTCCAACGGGACAGCAGACTTCCTACAAGCATAACTTGAGTTTAACAACACCAAATCAAATAAACGAGTACATCTTCTCGAAGTACAGGAAAATTCTCACCTTTTTATAAATATACAAAAAGCATGATTCGGCCTCTAAGATCCTCTAATCTGCAGTTGAACACAAACTGCCCCAATCGCGACACAAATGGACAGCGCTCGGTAAAACGACCATAACGTTTAAACGGCTGAACAAAATTTAGCGATTCTGGTTATCATTGAAAGGTAATTCAATTATCTACAACTTTTGTAATAGCCAAACCCCCAGGAAACGCATGCAAAATTGTCAAATAGCAGCTCTAACCAAGGACGAAATTCTACCCGAACAGAAAATTTCCAATCACTCTAGTCTCTCAAATGCCCAACCTCCAACATCTTAAAATTATGAATCCTAGCCAAGCAATAGCACAAACACCTTGCATGCAAGCCAAAATGGATTCCTCCACTACCTAGGGTTTTACCTCAATTTTCTCATGGAGGAAAGGGAGGTGGAGGAGCCAATGCTTGCCTGGAGGAGAGGTCTTCTTCTTACCTGGGAGGGGGCTCACGGACGGGAGGGAGGCGGCAGGGGCACTGGCCACCAGGAGGCTGCAGGGGCGCCGGCCACCAGGAAGCTGCAGCAGGAGGAGGCGCTAGGGGAGTCGGCTGGAGGAGCAGTAGGGAGGGGAGGCGCCAAGGGAGTCGGCTGGAGGAACAGCAGGGAGGGAAGCTTGGGCCGGCCGGTGCTGGAGTCGGGGGGGCAACTCTAGGCGCAGGAGCCAAGCTCCAGGAGATGGGTTCGGCCAGGAAAACAAAAAGGGAAGGGCCTCCAATGACAGCCACCCATTTGAAGGAAGAGAGAGGGAGAGTTTAGGTGAAATTCCCAAAAACCCCTCCTACAAAACCCATCTTTTAACCAAAAGCGCGACCCAAATAATTTAATTCTTAGCGCGATAAGACAAATGACAGGATAAACAACTTACCGCAGAACAAAACGGCTCGGAGAAAACAACCAGTCCGATAAATATTTCACGGAAAAAAAACTCAAAACCTTTAATAAACTGTGAGCGACAAAACCTTTCTCTAGAAGAAATCCTTGAATCAAGAAAATGAAGACAACTCTGGCCAAAAACTCAAGAAAACGATTTAGCGGTATTACACTTGTAGTTTAGAAAACTAGTTTAGTCTTTCATTATTTAAATTTTGTCTCATTACAAAGTGTAAATTGATGTTTCATTATGGCTTATATTATGCTACTTTGTGTGCCTGCTACAATGTGTATGAACAATGTGTATTAGGGATGAAAGTGGATGCGGGTGTCCGCAAATCCGCTTAAATTCACCCACAAAAAACTATTATGTGGACACCCACTTCTGAATTGACAGATTAAGTAGCCCAAAATTGCAGCTCGCATAGCCCACTTCGTGCCCATGTATCACCCGCCTCGCTCGTTGTCTCCTCGTGTGTAGGGCTCCCTCTTGCCCTCTCGGTCCTCGTCTCGACGCCTCTTCTCCTAACTCCCAAGTCTCCTCTCGATGCCACCTCTCCTCTCGATGCCACCTCTCCTCTTGGCTCTCGACGCCGGCACGCCGCCCTACAACCGTGAGCTTCTCCTCTCCATGCGTCCTCTGCCACCTGCCTCTCCTCTCGACGTCGCCAGCTTGGATAAACAGAAGGTGCCACCTCTCCTTCCCTATTCCCTCACTGTCTTCCTCCTCTCCCGCGCTTTGGAATTGACGCCGCACTCGACATAGGGAAGGGCAACAGTGCGACTCCGGCGGCGCCCCAACGTCGATGACTACTGGATCTGAGCCACCGTCACTCCTTTTCTTCCCCTGCGACATTCGAAGGTATGGATCCCAAATCCTTGTTCTTTACCTCAAATCAGATGGTGAAGGATCGAGATGGCGAATAGAGGGGGGTGAATGGTCACAAACAAATTTCCCCCCAAAATACTCCAACTAAAACCTCGACAAGATCGCTCAAAGGAAATCGTGAAAAACCCGAAAAACTAGACAACTATGTGTACCCCTAATTTGCATGGATAAGTACCATAAAATATGTGGGGATTTTTGAGTCACAATTCTGGTTGTCTAGTGTCCAAAAATGAGAAGGAATCAATTCAACTCTTGCTTTTAGAAAGAAGATCAATTCAAATTACAAAAGCCACTTTCAGAAAAACAAAAGCAGAATTTCCAGAAGCTGTCCTCAATTTGAACAGGTGGTTGGTGAGATTCTACAGCTCAAGAAATTTTGATAAATTTTCGTCCTATGATAAGAAGAGTAGTGAAGAACTCCACCAAATTTCACCTCAAAAACCCTTACATAAAAAACAGGAAAAAACTAAGAACACAGTCAGTCAATAACTTCGAGCAGAAAGTTTAGGGCTCGGTTTTCACCTCATGGTGCCCAAACGGTGCAACAAGTGGACTCTAAAATTTTTCTACAGGTGGATATGAGAGTTCCGCACCTTCTCCAATAAGAATCACTCAAAAATTATTTTTCTAGATGTTTATAAAAATCAAATACTAAATGCTACGCGAAGAACAAGTTCTGGACAGAGTTGGAACTTGAAAGAAAAGATGATCTCTACTCAATCCAAAAGTGCAAAAGAGAAGTAAAACCATATGAACGCACTCAAAACGTCCAAGATCAGCATTTAAAAGGTGGGTAGGCAAATCCAAATTACATGAAAGTAAATTGTGGGAAAGTAAATGCGTAAAGTAAATGCTGAATTCAAATTGCGTAAAGTAAAGACATAATGTAAATGAGGAATTTAAATTCACAATAATGTAAAGAAATTCTTTGTATTTCTAGTGGGAAGGTTTACAAAGCCTCACTTCATGTGGGCAAAGCTCAAAGGAGCAACTCAAACCTTTAAGGGAGGAAGGGCACCCCTTCCCCTCTATTTATACTACTCTTGGGCCACCTACCACCCTTGGATGAATCCCTCAACTCTAGAGCATTCATCCAAGGGCTAGTATTAACCCACTCATACAGCCTTGCAAGGTCTAACCCAAAACCCACACATACAACGGGTGTTCTTGCACGGTTTTCAAAGCATACTACCTAGATCCGCTAACCTATCAACTAGACCGCAATCCGACGGCCCTCATTGATCCACGTGGAATCTAGCTAGCATCATGTCCTTTCCTTGTCTTCTTGGCTTGTCCGGACTCCGTCTCCGATAATCTTCCGGCGATCTCCCGACCGTCTAGACCTCCGACGCTCCTCGCCTAGTCCCGGTCATCCTCCGCCTCACCATGACCTAGCACCGTCGCTCTGCAACCATCAAAGACAAGGAAAAACCTTTCACATAGCAATGCCCACAAATATATTCAATGATCATCACAAAATCATTAATCAACCATAATTTCACTCAAGATTCCGGTGCTAACGCCCCCAGGCCGGTAGCACTAAGAAAAGCAACCAACACTCAAATTGCTTCACATCGAAATCCAATTCAAATCAAACTCAATTTCAAATCAATCCAATCTCAAATCTTGTCAATTACTCATCACACACAAGGATAGACCTCCACATGGTCTTTCAGATGGTCACATGATTTTTCTTAGGCAAAGAATGGTAGATCTGATGTTCATGGTCATTGGTGTTGGTTTGCAGGGTATTGGAAATTTGTAACCTCTGGTCAGATTTCTTAGTTTATTTCTAATTTTTATGCTTCATCGCTTTAGCAGTGGCATGATGTCTCGATCTAGTGGTGCATCTATCAGCAAAGGGATCTGGAGCAGATTTGCATCTTTGGCCTTCTTGTAACTTGTTTAGAAAAACCAGTGCAAACTCTTATTAGTTCAAGTGTTGTCCCTACAAAATTAAAGGTATTTAGTTTCCCATCAACAACTCATTTCCTGCCAGTTCATTTTTTTTATGCTTCATGTACTGATATGTAGTTGTTACCTCATCGTATATTCGTGAGGTCTTGTCGTTGTTGTACGTCTCTTGATTCGAAACCTTGGACCCGCTGATTCAAAATTTTCATATGTAGGTCATACATTGGAATTGTGCAAATTCTATTATATTGGCCAAAGCAACAGTGTCTCAATTGATATCTTGTTATCATCTAATTTTTCATGGATTCAAATTTGGCCAGCCATATAGGCCTATAGGTAACTAAATTCCTTAGCGTCCTATACTGTTTATAGGTTGTGTTATCTTTGTTTGGAAGTATTAAGTTTAGTTTGTCCATATAAATTTGGATGTTAGAACCGATTTCTTATGGAAACCAACAAAATTTGGAAATATCCTAGATAGTCTTTCTGGTAATTAAGTCATTGAAACAAACTCGCTGAGAGTATATCTTGGATACAGTGCATTGATCTTTGCCTTTTGACTGTGAACACTATATATATATATGGCTGAATATGTAGTGAAAACCACCCTTACGGTGAAAACTCCGTGAGAACTACCTGTAAAAGTTTTGAAAAATTCTCAAAAAATTACCATATGTAGGGGAGATGAGGTTCTACAATCCTACAAAATTTGAAGATGAAACTCAATCGCGTTTGAAAGATATGAAAAAGACAAACAGCAAAATGAATAGTACCAAAACAGTAAAAATTACTATTCATGCTGAATTTTTCTTTTTCATATCTTTCAAATGTGATTGAGTTTCATCTTCAAATTTTGTAGGATTGTAGAAACTCACCTCCTCTACATATGGTAATTTTTTGAGAATTTTTCAAAACTTTCACGGGTGGTTTTCACGGAGTTTTCACCGTAAGAGTGGTTTGCACCAAATATGCCCCTATATATATATATATATATATATATATATCACTCATATGTGTGCAAGTGTGCAATCAAGCGATCTGGAGCACTTAATTTATATCCAACGCTGGCATGGTGGGGTGTTTAGCAAATTTCAGGAGAAGAGATGGAGGTGAGGTGGAAGGGTTTAAATGTAAAACAACAGTCAACTTTGGATATAGATTGGATAGTCCAGATTGCTTGATTGCACGCTTGCACACATATAGGTGATTGCATAGGATATTTTCCTATATATATATATATATATTCATTAACAAAGTCCATGAATAAAATCAGTATGAGATTAACAAAAATCATAACTCGAGGATCAAAATTCATGAAATGAGTATTCTCAATCAAAAGGCCCTACCTTACTTTGCGGTGATGCTTTTGCGGCAATCGAAGGTATGGATCCTAAATCCTTATTCTTTACCTCAAATCAGATGGAACAATTAGTCTGGAAGAACTGAAGCAAATATGTTTTCTTAGATTTCTTTGCTATTTATTAACTGCTTTAGTAATATAAAACATAGGAATTCATGAAATGAGTATTCTCAGTTGTACCTTATGTCTGATAAGGCTTTTCCTATATATTATCTTGTGATCATCCTTGTTCTTTACTGATTTTATTTTGCCCCCTTTAGCCATATCATTCTTGTTTTTTATTGCGTTCTCCAAGTTGAAATGCATTCCTTTGATATTTCAAGTCATGCAGCTCATCTATACTCCAAAGAGCTTATCGCAGTCAAAGTTCAGAGGCCTGGAATGACACCCTTGCTGACTTTAGATGCACTTTTTGTTCCATATGATTGGAGGACATCTAAAACGATTTGCTAAGGCTCGCAAAGATTGGATTTCTCCAGATTCTAATCAACCAGATTGGATTAGAATGTTTTGCATTTATATTATGCATAACCTTGGATTCTCTCCACCTTGTAATGTGATGGATAAAGTTCACTTTGGCTCTTCTCTCAGTACATATTTATATTTGGTAGATTGTCTTAAATTGATGCCTTGTCTTATGTATGATATGTGTAAGGCGGTTTTTGGATAGAACCGTATCAGTGACGGTTCCAAAACCACCACTGATAATCCTCGATTATCAGTGGCACTAAATCTGTGGCGGTTCAAAAATCGTCACTGATGACAGTTATGAACCGCTACAGATGGCCTTTCTCAAGGTAGTGACATTATATACCCAAAACGAGTAATATAATAATAATTTTGAACCCTAATTGGCCTTACGCGCCCATCTTGAGGGCTTCTAAATTATAAAATTGAAAATTGGTACGCTGTGATTTTGAAGTAAATTGTGTAATGTGGATCTAGACGAAAGCTGAAAGACCAGAAAAATGATGTAGCATACTATTTTATATGCAGACAAAAGCTAAAAGAAAAGGTAGATGAATTCTTTTTTCAATAATACATTTTTTTTTTCAAAATTTTAAAAATATACCACGTAAAAAAAATTTACATAAATATACCTCTGTCGCTTGTTGGTTGGGCGACATTTAAATGTCGCTCAACCAACGGGCGATACAGGCATATTTATGTAAATTTTTTCCGTGGTATATTTTTGAAATTTTGAAAAAAATGTATTATTAAAAAAAAATCTAAGATAGACAGGGACGCATCCATAATTGAGATGAGACTGAGTCGCAGACAAGTCACTCTGTTCGGCAGCTATCATCACAACCATAGTTATCAAAACCATATCATTCCAGTCAGAATAGCTCATATATACCATTTTACCATTTAAACTGATACAAAGTAACTCTATATTCCGTACTGATGTCAATATCGGTCAATAATTGGTAGGTACCGGTCAATATCTGCCATACTGGCTTTGTTACCGGACAATATCAGCTTTAATACCATATGATACCCGTTATACCAGTGGAATTTATAATGTCTATTGAACTATATGTTATATTTGGTACTATTACTATATATTTGAAGTAATATTATAAGTGAAATTTGATATAAATATAATTAAATATATGTATAGTTATAAATGTATATTATTATATTAAATTCAAAATGGTACGTTGATATATACTGGTATTAGAATATACCATTTCTAAGAGATAAACGGTAACTTTCCACAAGCGCTGCAATCGTTCATCTTGACAGGCCAAGAATAGCTCTCCTCTGACCTCTCTATATACACACTTAGTGTACTCCATCAACGGGTTGTGAAATGCACTACAACTGCATTGGAATTGGCTGATCTGTATAGAATTCGAGGACAACTTGTTTCCTTCTTGTTGCATGAGGTAATAACCCAAAAGGTAAGTTCCACTCTGCCTAACCTGATGAGTTGTAGTGGTATATGTGTAGAGTAACTTTTTGTGTGAATTTGTGAATTGTAGTGGTATATGTGTCCTTGTGCATTCAATTGGTTAATATATCTGAGTTGATTTCTGAAATGGTTGTATTGTGGTGTAAACTGTAATATGCTTGTGTTGTGATGTAATCTGAGTTGATTTGTGACGGTGTATGTGTACTTGTGGATGTGTAATCTGTAATCTGCTTGTTTTAGAAGACATAGCTAGCATTACCTAAGGATAGCCAATGAATAGAAAAAGCTTTGACAATACAAAAAAATATCACAGACGGTTACATTTCATATCACAGATGGCTAAGACTATAAACGTCTGTGATAATAAACCATCATAGACGGTTCTTGATATAGATCGTCTGTAATAGCCTATTATCACAACGGTCTCTGAGTAGAGACCGTCTGTGATGATAGGCTATCACAGACGGTCTGTATAAAGAACCATCTAGGATAGAATTTCATAGATGATTCAGAAACTGTCTATGATACATTGTGTTATCACATACATATACTTATAGATGGTTCAGAAAACCACATGTAATGACACTTTTGAACTGTCTATGATAGCCTTTTGTGTAGTGGATTGTAATGTTTCATCTATATATTACTACTGTATGCACTAGTATGAACCTAGACAAATGCAGTATACACAGAGAGTCCGAATTTATATATTCGAATATTAACATCCCTACACAAGATAAACCATTTTATATTTGGGGCATGCACTCACACGTGCATGATTATTAGCTTAAGGTCACTATATATATTTCTAACAAAAATAGCACGTTAACACATACATATTATATGCCCAAAACGAGTAATATAATAATAATTTCGAACCCTAGTTGGCCTTACGCGCCCATCATGAGGGCTTCTAAATTATAAAAGAAAATTGCTACGCCGTGATTTTGATGTAAAATATGTAATGTGGATCTAGACGAAAGCTCAAAGACCAGAAAAATGATGTAGCGTACTATTTTATATGCAGACAAAAGCTGACAGAGACGCATCCATAATTGACATGAGACTGAGTCGCAGACAAGTTACTCTGTTCAGCAGCTATAATCACAACCATAGTTATCAAAACCATATCATATCATATCATATCATATCATATACACACATATATATACACACATATATATATACATATATATACACATATATATATACACACACTATTTTACCACCTAAACCGGTATAAAGTAACTCTACGTTCCGTACTGACCTCAATATTAGTCAATAACGGCTCGGTGCCAGTCAATATCGGCTATACCGCTTTAATACCGGACAATATTAGCTTCGATCTTGTACAATTCCTGTTATACCGGGGAATTTATAATGTCTATTGAACTCTATATTATATATAGTACTACTACTATATATTTTGAGTAATATTATAAGTAAAATATGATGTAAATATAATTAAACATATACATACTTATAAATATATATTATTATATTAAATTTAAAATGGTACATCGATATAGACCAGTATTAAAATGTACCATTTTAAGAGATAAACCGGTAACTTTCCACAACCGCTGCAATCGTTCATCTTGACAGGCCAAGAATAGCTCTCCTCTGACCTCTCTATATACACACCTAGTGTACTCCAGAATTTTATCAAAAACCAAACAAAGATGGCGCCCCTTAACTCATCTTTTGAACTCAAGCATGCCCTCTTGTGGTCAGTTCTACTCGTTGTTCCTCTAATCTTGTACCTGCATGTTCTTGGAAAGAAGGGCGAGGAGAGCAAGATTCGTTTGCCTCCAAGCCCCTGAGGCTGCCCATCACAGGGCATCTCCACCTGATGGTGAAGGAACCCCATCGGTCACTGCAGAGGCTGGCCCACAGGTTGGGCCCGGTCATCTACCTCCAGCTGGGTGGCGTCCCGGCCGTCGTTGTTTCTTCGCCGGAGGCACTAAGGAGGTGCTCAAGACGCATGACGTCCACT
Source organism: Guadua angustifolia (assembly GCA_036346375.1). Classification (NCBI taxonomy): domain Eukaryota; kingdom Viridiplantae; phylum Streptophyta; class Magnoliopsida; order Poales; family Poaceae; genus Guadua; species Guadua angustifolia. Next base: position 169,878 of record JAYEVE010001379.1, read on the forward strand.
GCTGCAGCCGGCCGTCTTCGCCTGGCAAGTTTATTCTTTCCCTTTTGTGTGAGAGCGTTTGGTTACTGTTTTGACATGGCAGAATGGAAAATTGCTAGTTGTTGATTCTTAAAAGTGGAGTTTGTGTAAAAGAGTGGCTAGAAAGAACTTACAATTACCGATAAGAATACTGATTAACCGCCTTCACAGCAACAATCCTCTGCTTTGCCTTGCAAATCACGTTGATAACCCTTGTGAGGTGGGAATGTTCGAATTTGTGAAGAAAAATGCTTCACATACTCCAAATCATATTTACCGGATTCATTACAAATCACTACAAACTGTGAATCAGATTCGTTAAACCTGAACCGGTTTAAAATATGAGATTTATGTTTGCACTGAAAGAAAAAGTGACAAACCATGAATCCAAATCCGATACTGTGACTCAGACGAATCGCATTTCTGACAAGTAAGCTCCAAATACACAACCAGAAACAGCCTCTGCATTCTTTTGCTGAAATATGTAATGTTGCCTGGAATCGAAGTAATTTTTTTTCTTATTTGTGTTTAATCGCATTACTCCTCCGTTTCCTCTTTTCTGAAAAAACAAGTTCTGCATTCCAGGCGCAAAATTGATTACCTACAACCAACAGGACATCGCGTTCTCGCCATATAACGATGGCTGGCGCCAGAAGCGCAAGCTGTTCATTTCAGAACTTGTAGGCGGCAAGCGTGTCCAGTCCTCTGCACACGCATTGGAAGCTCAAGTTGACAAACTAATCCAATCACTCTCACAGTCGACATCTGCGGAGCCCGTCAACCTGAACGAGAAGATATTTGCCCTCATCGACGGCTACATCGGCACGGTGGCCTTCGGCAGTATGAACGGTGCAAAGCTCCTCAAATACAGCCAATTCCAACAGGTGTTCAGCGAGGCCATGGTTGCCCTCTCCGCCTTCTCCGCCCAGGACTTCTTCCCGGCGTCGCCGATCAGCCCGTGGGTCGACAAGCTGGTCGGGCTGGAGGCGCGGTACCGGAGAATATTCCGAGAACTAGATGCATACTTTGAGACGATGCTCAGCCAACATATGGACCCAGGAAGGGTGAAGCCTGAGAAGGATGACCTTGTGGATGTGTTGATCAGTCTTTGGAAGGGGCAAGGGAAGGGGCCATCACTCACAAGAGATCACATCAAGGCTATTATTATGGTGAGTTAGTTTATCCGAAAAAAGCTTGTACTATCGAAGGAATGTTAACGTGGCTAGGCTTTCAGGATGCATTTCTTGGCGGCACAACAACAAGTTCGGTCACATTGTTGTGGTCCATGTCTGAGCTAATCAAGAACCCGAGGGTGATGAAAAAGGTCCAGTCTGAGATAAGGAGTGTCATTCGTGACAAACCAAGAGTACAGGTCGACGATATTCCTAAATTCAAGTACCTCAAGATGGTTCTCAAGGAGACACTACGATTACACCCACCTGCACCGCTGCTCGTCCCCAGGGAAACCATGAAGCATGTGAAGGTCCTCGGGTACGATATACCTCCTAAGACAAGGATCTTCGTGAACGTGTGGGCTATAGGGAGAGACCCTGCCTGCTGGGAGAACCCTGAGGTGTTCTACCCTGAAAGGTTTGACGACATTGACATTGATTTTCAAGGATCACACTTTGAGCTCATTCCATTTGGTGCGGGGCGGCGGGTTTGCCCTGCCATCTCTATGGGTGCCACCAACGTGGAGTTCACGCTTGCTAGTTTGCTGCATTCTTTTGATTGGAAATTACCTGACGGCATGAGTAGCGAAGATGTGAGCATGGAAGGGGTTGGTAGACAAATTTTCTGCAGGAAGACCCCTCTGTATCTTGTTCCATCTTTGTACAAGTGAATTAGTACCATATGCCTGAAGTTGGGCCACTTGCAGTCCTGGGATTCAGTAGTCTAAATAAAGATGTTGGCCAGCATCATCTATTGGAACAACGAACTGTTGCTTCCTTGTCACCCACATAGGATTTCATGTTACTTTGCCACGCTTTTGTACTATGGATATCCCATTGTTGCAAAAACAAGAATTGTGCTCCTTATTAAAGGGCGGCCCTACCAAGTGGCTAATCATTGTGCGGTCTATTGATTAGCATTTGATGAAAGTTATTCGTAGTAATATATTCATCTATATTGAAATTTAGTTGAAAATAATTTATTGAGCAGTATTATAATAAGTTATCACCACATGAACATGATTTGTCATAACTTACATCACGTGGTTTGCACTTCATTTACATGATATATATTGCGTACTGTGCATTCCATAGCATGATATTATTAACTAATAAATTATAATTAACAAGTAAAGATAGACTAGTTTGATAACCTGTTTCGATGTTAAAATATTCGCAAACTAAAGTATTTGAACACAACAATAAGCTAATGAATTGTAATTAACATGTCTTTAAACTAGTTTGACAACCTGTTTGGATGTTACAATATTCGAAAACCACAGTTTTAAATATATCACGCATCAAATACTACAGTTTGTAGGTACCACAACTTTCAACAGTATCGAGAATAACCATGACGTGTTTGATAACTGCATTGAAAATTAGGTGATAGGTTGTTCCTCTACAACAGAATGGTACATCACTATTGCTTTATCTGTGTTGGTTCTTAAGTTTTTTGAAAAAACGATTATGATAGATAACTTAGGAGATGTGTTAATAACCATTACTATCGGTTCTGAGATTAGTAGTGATTGTGATGTAGCACTGGACATATCATAATTGGTTCTTATGCGAGAAGCGATAGTGATGTGCACGATCATCACTATCGGTTCCCATATAAGAAACGATAGTATTATGATCATACACATCACTAACAATTTTTTTGTAAGAACTGATAATGATGTGCACAAAAGAATCGATAGTGATGTGCACGTGCTCATCACTATTGCTTCTTTTGTTGGAACCGATAGTGATGACCACGCACATCACTATTGCTTCTCACAAAAGAACCGATAGTGATGTGCACGTACTTATCATTATCGCTTCTTTTGTTGAAACCGATAGTAATGACCATGCATATCACTATCGTTTCTTACATAAGAACCAATAGTGATGTGCGGCGTGCTTATCACTATTGCTTTATATGAACGATAGTGATATCGATACATCACTATCGCTTTTTAATTGAGAAGCCGATTGTGATGTGCTCATGCGAGTTATATATATCACTCGAAATTTGAACTCTTCTCTATTATTGTTCTAGAGGAGTAGCTCATATTCTGTGGTTAGAAGCAATACTTGGGTGAGAAAATTTGAAATCCTCAAGGGTGGGTGCTAAGAGGGTAAATTTGAAGGCCTAGCTTGAGTAGATTCCCCTCTTTTTTCCCTCGTTTGCGGTTTTCTTCAAAATGTGAGTAATCTTTCAAACCCCTTCAATTTTGTACTAGATAATTTAGATATGTTGTGAATAAAGTTTAGGCTGCACTGGAATTGTGTATATGCTATCAGATTTCACACTCTTTATTTGACAAGCACATATCTGTTTAATTATTGTAGTGCTCTCGTGTTAATCTAAAATTATTGTTGATGTCACGTGATAAATGTTAGAGTTTAGGCTGCGGAATCTATGTCTCTTGTTCGAGGATGCTTATTTATAAATTTGCCGAACGAAATGGCATATTTATAAATGAGTAGTCCCAAATTGTCCATGTTTTTTGGACAGTTCGAGAATATGTGGTTCGGGCAAGTTCTTTAGCTGTGTTGTACAACTTTAGAGTAGATTTCGGTAGCATCTCCTTGGTGTTCTCCAGATACACACATTTCTTAACCTGTTGTCGAGATGTGTATTTGGAGAACTGCGGGAGATGCTGCCAAAATTTTCTCTGGAGTTATACAATGACTTAGGAACTTGTCCGAACCACATATCCTCGAATGTGATTAGGACCTAACATATTTAGAGATTAGGAGTCATTGTTGGTACCTTTGTTTTGTTTCATTGAAGTCAAATGATTTACAAGCTACTGCACTATAAAATTAGGTTATTCGATATTATTGTTGATGTTACAAATGTTGGTCTCCTATATAGGGAATTAGAAGCTCTAAACTAAGGAAGAAGCTAGGTATCGATTGGGAGTACATATTTTATATATTTGGGAACCTATCCTTTATTTTGCGAAGGTAATATTAATTGAAATGATGTCTCAATATTTCAAATAGTTAGCTAGGTGTCACTTCAGTTTTCCTTGATTTATTGTGCGAAGTTTAATTGCAGATGGACTGTGAGCAATGGATGTATCAGAAAAGCTGTGTGAGTGCTGAATTTTAGAGGGGTGTTAAAGAGTTCAAAAAAATTGCAGAAGAGGATCCTGCTAGATCTTTGTTGATGTATATTGAGCTGGTCACAATGTTTTTTTTCAGTTCGTTCTCCTTTTTTTTCTCTCTAAGTCTTGGTTCTTCCATCCCTCCTCTTCCATGCATCAGAGCTCCCTTATATAGACTGGGCTGGCTCGGGCAGGTGAGAAGGTAACATCATACTGATCTACGATTCATTTATTACACCCATCACTGTAGTTCTGTCCTCCAAGCCTCATTTAATGTTGCTGTATGGCTTCGCCCGGTCCGTCTGGGATGCGACTTTCCTGCGATGGGTTAGGTGTGAGGCGTTAGAGGGATGGGCCATCGTCGTCTCGACAACAGAACTCTTCGTAATCAATGGCTCTGACACAGCATGTCAGGGGAAGGAGACTTCGAGGCGAAGCCTCCTTCTCATTCTTTTGGTCACCCGCGTGGCGGTGAGTGGAACTGATCGCCCGCTGCTTTCGCCCGCCACGTGGGCGGCGCCCGGCGAAGGGCGATCGCTGCACTGCTTTCGCCGGGGCGCCCGTGGGCGGCGCCCGGCGAAGGGCTGATCACTCGCCCGCTTGCGGTACTCGTGGGCGATCATCCGTGAGTGGGGTCGATCACCCGCCGCTCGCTAGGTCGCCATGCGGCCGGCGCCCGATGAGGCGCTGATCGCCGCTCTTTCGCTAGGCGCCATGTGGCGCGCCGACGAGGCGCTGATCGCCCGGCTTGCTCGCTAGGCCGTCCGTGGGCGGCGCCCGGCGGGGGCTGATTGCCCACCTGCTCGCCAGGCCGCCCGTGGGCGATCGCCCGACGAGTGGGGCTCGATCGTCCACTGCTCACCAGCCGCCCGTGGGCCAATCGCCCGCGAGTGGGGAACTGATCGCCACCGCTCACGGACCGTCACGGGTCGATGCCAGCGAGAAGAACTGATCGCTCACCGCTAGCTAGGCCGCCACGTGGGCCACTCGCCCGTGAGTGGGGCCCGATCGCCAGTGCCACGTCGGCCGATCGCCCGGCGAGTGGGACTGATCGCTGCTTGCTCGCTAGGCCGCCCGTGGGTGATCGCCCGATGAGTGGGGCTCGATCGCCCGCCGCTTTCGCTAGGCCACCACGTGGGCGCTTCGCCCGTGAGTGGGGCTGATCGGCCGCTTGCTCGCCAGTCGTCACATGGGCGGCGCTGGTGAGAGGGCTGATCGCGCACCGCTCGCCAGCCGCCCGCGTGGGCCATCTCTCGGTGAGAGGGCACGATGGCTTCGCCTGCCGCCGAGCCGCCACATGGGTCGATCGCCCGGCGAGAGGGGCCTGATCGTCTGCGTCCTCGCCGAAGTCGCCATGTGGGCGATCGCCCGAGAGTGGGGCTGATCGCGCGCTGCTGCTAAGCGCCACGTGGCCGTTAAGCGGTAGTAGGGCACGATCACCGCCTTTGCTAGCCAGGCCGCCACGTGGTCTTACTTGTCTACGACGGAGAGGGTACCCTGGCATAAAGTACGCTGACAGTTGCCGTAGTGCATGACTTAAAAATCTGGCGTCACTATCTCAATGAAAATAGATGTGAAAAATATACGAACATAAGAGTCTAAAGTACGTATTCACTCGGTCAGACCTTAATATGGAACGATGAAGATGGCTGGAATTGATCAAAGTTTATAGTGATAGAATCCATGGTCATACTGGTAAGGCCAAAGTGGTAGTCGACGCTTTGAGTCGTAATGGCCATAGTGCAAATATGTTGTTAATAAGCGATCAACCGAAGCTGCGCAAGGGGTTTGAGAGACTGAAATTAGAAGTTGTTTCACAAGGTTCCGTAGCTACTTTGGAAGTGAAATTAACACTAGAAGATCAGATCACAGAAAGTCAGAAGGATGATGAAATACAGAATCAAGTCAAAGAGAGATGAAGGCTTAGCCAAGGAGTAGAATTTTGAATGATTAGGACACTATGTGGTTTTAAGGTCGAATCCATGTACCGAACAGGGAGGAGCTCAAGCAATTAATTCTGTAGGAAGCTGATGATTCCAAGTATTTGATTCATCTAGAAAGTGCCAGGGTGTAACGAGATTTAGGGAAAAAAAATTTTGGCCTAAGGTGAAGAGCGAGGCTATTGGGTATGATGCACTACGTAGTGTGTGTCAGAAAGTAAAGGCAATGCATCGGAGCCTATTGAATATAGTCATGCAGATCTCTGAGTGGAATTAGAAGGGAAACCGGTAATAAAATCCATGATTTTAAGGATTTGCCTAAGACTCAAAGAGGCTATGATTCCAGTTAGGTCATCGTAGATTGCTTGACCAAGGTTACCCACTTCATTCTAGTCAAGACTACTTACTTAGAAGATCGCTTGGCAGAATTTTATATGTCAAGAATTGTACGTTCGCATGGTGTGCCTAAGGAGATTATGTGAGATAGAGGTACCCAATTTATCAAGATTCACTACACCATGACACATTTTCATCAACAGTGTATCTGTCAGCAAAAACCACATATTGCGACTTATTATCTGTCGACAAAAGTTATGCCGACAGAAAATAACTGTCATTAGAAGTCCTATCGGCAAAAACATTTGCCGGCGGATATATTTTACCGACAGATGATCGACATTGTTATAAGACTTTTGCCGATGGATATACTTTTTCCGATGATGCAGACTTTTGCCGACGAGATAGTCTGAGGGTAAGACTTTTGCCGATAGAAAAGAGAAATGCCGACCGATAGTCTGAGGATAAACCGCATAAACATTATTGTATAGAATATTATAGATCTAACTAATAATTAATTCATATGTACACCACATTACAGTAGAAAATGATTGAATTAATGCATCCGTTCAACATGATTCAACTTCATTCAACTAGAACACACAAATTTTGTCCATCAAGTAATACATCCATTCAACATAGTTCAAATTAATTCAAATAGAGTAATATACAAATTTGTCCAAAAGTGTCATGGTTCGTATAGTTAACCATCTATCATTTACAAAAGAGAACCCTGCTGGATCTCTGGTGGCTGTCTGCGCAGATCAGTAGCATCAAAGTCTAGATCACCAATGATGGATTCCGTTTTGAGATAAAGATGCTCAAACCAGTGCATCAAATTCAACACCCTCTTCATCCTCCAACACCATCTTAACTTCTTTGGGAGGTAGATACTTTTTGCAGAACCTAGTAGGAAGACCCTTGTATGATGGTAAAAAATAATAACCACAATTGTTAGTTTATCACATATATTTCACCAAAATTAGTTAAATGTATTCGGAGAACATTTTACCACCAAAAGCAATTTGCACACATGTGATCGAACCATGTTCTTAACAAGCGATGGGTTCTCGTGGTCTAGACTATCTTGAAGTTTCTCGGCTCTTACGAAAGCCTTATTGTTCTTTGTTCATGAGAAGAAATTCTTCCAGTGTATTCCCTTCCATACTCTGCACCCTTACTACCCCTGGTCAACACAAGAAAATGCCAATTACATTAAGCTTGAGCACAACCACATCTAATATAAATCAACAAACCGTGAATTTAAAAGGATAAAACAGGATCAACAAACCATTTTCAGGTATTGGTAATTTATTAAGTCCTCGTTTAGAAACTGAATTCCTCGCCCTCGATGAGCGCCTCACTTTAGTAGTGGCCTCAAACTTCTTCCTTGACTTTGGGGTCGCACGAGCGCTCTGCAAAAGCAGCGCAAGAAATCAATCCGCCATACAATAACCCAACTCACCGCTCGTGATACGATCGTTGCAAGCACCTTGTCCCGCAATCTTGCGGCTGGAGCAAGCTCTTGGACAACTTCGATATACCCAAATCCTACACAGAGTAAAAGGCCCAAACCTTAGCAAAACCAACAGAACGATGTCGCAGGAACGAATCCGCTCAAATCGGCAAAACAAGAACACACGAAATGTTTCCCTTTTTTTCACGCACTCACCATCTAAAGAAGTCGACTTTGCAGGACAAAAGCATCTCAAATATTACTCATCAAACTAGAAGAAAAGGTGAAGAAAGAAGGGATCCATGGATTCATCTGCGTCGAGCTCGGCATTAGAAAGGAAGAAGCGAGAGTTTGATCACCTCTAGGTGCTTGAGGTTCTCGAGGACACCTTCTGCGCTCCTCCTCGTGTAAGGGCGGCGAGGCGCTATTTGCTTCACATCTGTATCTTGGAATAGTATTCTGGCGCATGACCTTTAAATCATAATCCCTAAATATTTAAGTGTTCAGAAAAATGTTAAGAAAATAGCACGATAAAATCTTATGGAACAATGAAAAATAGAATTGATTTGTACATACCTTGCAAAATATATGTGACTTGAAGTTGAGCAAGTTACGAGCAGAGGCATGGTATGGTGCGGATGAGAAAACAAGTAAATAGATCGAACAAACAAACTTATGCTGGAATACATTGAATCATACGCTAAAAGAAGCATTGAAGCATAACTCATGCCTGCAAAGAAGAATTATTATTGGCATCATGTCCTCTAAAACGCTAAAAGCATCTTGCATGTGATGAGATGGTGTTCGAAAGAACTAATCACAAGATATCAAGCTAATCCTGAGGACATAATTCTAGCTCGAAAAGAAGCACATAAATTACTCCAAGGGAATTGCAAATTGCAAATTTCACAATACTACTATGCTGTCTTGAAACAAAATTAAGTTACAATACATTTTTAATTTCCTACAAGAGGTAACTCAACTCTTATGGTACTAAATGGATTCTTGGAAAATTGCAAAAACACGCTAGTTGTCACTCTGGGTTAGTCTGTTGATGAACACTTCATTGAACTCCACATACATGTAAATATTTGACAAACAAACCCATGCATTTTCTTTGTTGTTTTTGTGCTATTGCTCTAAGAAGTCAAATATTCTGCAGAAGATGTAGCATTAAGAGTTGAAGTTTTAGTTCAATAAATCAAACTTAAACTTGAGTCATCAGCATAAAGAGCTAATTCTTACAACTTGGGAATGAAATATATTTCTAAAGATAAGACTCTGTTTGTCCACATACCTCAAATACAAAAGCCTGCACCTTTTGAGAAAGTGTCGAGAGTTCTCCAGCAAGCTTAGAACCTTTTCTCTTGAAGAAAAACAAGAGAGAAATAAGAGATGATTGAGATAAGATAAATCCTTTTCCACTTCAGATATTTTGTCATAGTTATGTAAAAGGAACAAAGCTGAAAAACTGATAGAACCATAATCAAGACTAGTAAAATAACATATACCTAAGAGAATGGATATCCCTATGTATATGAGCCTCGTCGAGGATGATACTTGTGACTTTAAAATTGAGAGTATGGCCTCTTTGTTTAGCATTCTCAACTTGTGCTTCAATCCATTGTCGTTCACTTGTAGCAAATCTGTTGACAAATTAGAGTAAGACCATAGACAACATTCAAGAATTGCTAAAAATATGACAAAACTAGAAATAGACACTAGTAGACATCTAAGAGGTTAACACCAAAGAACGCAGATTCCACAAGTTACATCACACATATCTCAATGAGCTGGTAGCAAATGAGAAAATGCAACATAGAAGAATGGTGAGAAGCTTTTGCTTAGTTAGCCATCTCAACATGATATGACGAAGGCTTTGTTTGGCATTGCAGTGGATCATGATAGCCTCGTTTGGTAGAACCATTTTCGAATGTTATCTTGTTTGGCTAACTGCCTTTTCTAAACCACATCACAAATATAGATTGTAACATTCCAAATACAGGCTACCATAAAAAAAAGAATTTGTTAAAACTTCAATATAATTTTTCACAACTACTTTTTCACTGCAGTTTTGACCGCACCGCAAAAGCAAACTAGCCCTGAAGGGGATGTATTAGGTGCAAACCCATGTTAAGGTGCAAACATGGACTTTTCTGTTAACCAGTGGATGGATGATGGATATATGAGATTTAATGGATAACGAGGAGGTGGGAGCTCTCAGAAACAATTCTTCAACATATTATCGGGTTATTCACAAAGTTTCCCATCCATGTGACCATAAAATCTCATGGATCTTATCAATCCATGTCTTATCTAATGACCCACATGATACACATGAGTTTTAACCTGATACATCCTGTGACTAAAGGTATCATGCAACATGATTGCATGAAACATTAGCCATTAGATGAGTGCAAATAGAAAGATTAAGACAAGGTATCAAGTGAATGATAACTACATTGAACGAAGTCTTTGCAACTCAGCCACACATTGGTGATGATGAGATTTCTCAGAATCTCCTACATAACAAGAACATGGCTATTATAATTAGTTCATCTCAAGCACAATCATGCCGTTCCAGAATTAAAGCCATGCCCTTTTGATAATTAAACTAATGGTTTTATGAGAAACAAATTACAGACAATTTACTGCAGAAGGTTTTTACCTCTTATCAAGCAATTAGTGATGTCATCAAGACTAACCCAGGAACATATGGATTTTCCTCTTGACAACAAGTCGAAGTGGATCGACAATGAACATAACAAATATGAAACAAATAAGCAGGTCAAAATTTTGAGGTGGGTTTGTGTGGTACTCAAAAGAGGATAAAAGGTATGGTTGTGACATAGATGTGTAATTGTACAACACATTGGTTCTGAACATTTAAAAAGGTGATAGATAAATCCCCAAAATCTGCCAAGTGACATGGCATGATCTCGTTATAGGCTGATAGCTTCCTCACAGATTATTCTTCCTAATAGTCACTGGCACAAGATAGTGTTAAGACGGCCTAAATACCCGAAATCAAGGCCGCAAGCTACTGCTATCGACATTCTAGAGACCAAACAGGGAGACTTTCTACCGGCACTTCAAACCCACATAGATCGGCAGCAAATCAACACAGCAATTAGTGCACAACCCTCTAGAACTCATCACAAACCGAAAAGCACACAACTAACCTTAGTGCATAGCACCAGTTCATCACCTAACACGCAATCAATTTCTAAAATAGCCACTGTAAATCATGCCTCCATACAAATATTCAAACGCATCACATGTACACATTGCAAGCAAGTTCAGATATGCTCAAAAGCTATGTAACAGCAACACATTCCATTAGCGATGGCGTCGAACCATGATACTGCCTGCGGTGGAGCTGCGGCGTAGCGGCCGAGAAATGGGAGGCGAGCGCAGAGGGCAACACGAGTTAGCGGCGGCGGCGAGGCGGCGCGAAGCGATCGAGCCCACCAGGTGGCCGGGCCATGGATGGCAGTGGAGCAATCCCAGGCGTGGTGACATGGAGCCAAGGGCGAGCGGCCAGCAGGCCCCTCCGAGGGCGGCAGTGAGAAGGGGGCGGCGCCTCGCATGGAGGGAGGCACGGCCGTACCCTAACCCGAACATCAGAGAGGAGCCGGATGGCGGCAGCAGTCTGAGCTAAGCGGCGCCGATGGCGTCAAAGCGGGTCTGGCCAGCTAAGCGATGTGGTGAGGCGAGAGGAGGCACACGGCTGAGCCGTGGCGAGCAACGAGGCAGGAGGCAACAGGAGGCCGTGGCGGCGAGGCTGGAGGCGACGGCGAGGGCACCTGGCGGAGAGAGGCGGCGTCGCCGGGAAGGACGGCGAGGAGGCGGCGTGGTCCGGCGAGGGAGCAGAGGCGGCCGAATCGGGAGAGGAGGAGCCGGATCCCATTTTGGAGAGGAAGAGATAAGGGGAGAGAAATAGAGGAGGAGCCCCTCCGAACTAAGCGTCGGCGTGGCGCTGTGTCTGGCGGCGAGGATGAGACGGCGCCAAGGGAATGCAGCGGCGTGAGAGGAAGGGGAACGATCGGTGGAGGCGGGGAGAAGTGGCGGCAAGCGAGAGAGCGGGAAGAGCGGCGTGGAGAAGACCAAGTCTTGGGCTGTGAGCGAGAGGAGAGATTTGGGAGATTGCGCGGCTTGGTTTAACCTAGCTCGACAAGGCCGGTCTGCGAAATTCATTTCTTGTGCGCGCGTGAACATATATTTTGCCGCCTTTGCTGTAAACAGCTTCGCCGATGGATAGACCAATGAGAAATAGATTATTACCATAGACATGTTGTCTTTAAAATTATATATTTTTACCTAGGAAGAAGTGAGTGATGGATGAATAGATGGAGAAAGAAGGAGGGGAGGCATTCACTTAGCTCGGTGGTGGCGTCGACACCGAAGGAGACCGCCAGCGTGGTGGATCTGGCGGCGCTGAGAAGACGGTGGCCGGCTCGGTGGAGAGGCGTAGGCGGCGGTGCTTGGAGCCGGAGGCGAGGCGCAGGCTGCACCAGCGTGACAACAAGGCGACAGAGGGGGCCGTTTCGGGAAGGCCAGGCGAGCAGCAAAGCGGCGCAAGAAGGAGGGAGAAAACGGCGGCGGCTCTCGGGAGAGGAGATGAGTGTGTGAGAGAGAGAGAGCGGAGGATGCCAGGCGGCGGCTGGAAATGGGGAATTGGAGCCAAGTGAAGAGAGAGAGAGACCGGTAGAGTTAGGTTAAGGGGGATGGTTGGGTTGGGCCTGTTGGCCATCGGTCGGTTGGGCTAAGCAGGCGGACCGATGAAAAAAAAAAAGAAAAAAAATAATAATAATAATATATCAGATAAAAATAATATATATAAAAGAATTATCAGATAAATAAATAAGAAAATATAATTCGCACTCCTATTTTTGCCGCTTATACATACATGAGTTTTGCCAATAGATAGACTTTTCTTAAGCGGATATCTTGTGAGAAAAATTTATCATTGCCGACAGATAGTTTGTCCCTACATATCAAAATAATTTCCAATACACCATGTGACCCTAAAAGTATTATTGCCGACAGTTAGTCCGTCACCAAGTTTTAGTGACAGATAGTTGGTCGGTAATTATGTATTATTGCCGACTGATGTCTGTCGCTAATTTGGTGTCGTGGTGTAGTGATTTTGGAGTAAGCCACTGGAAGCAATAGGAACTCGCTTGAATTTCAGTACAGTTTATCATCCGCAGACAGTTAGTCAAATAGAAAGGGTTAATCAGATTTTGGAGGATATGTTAAGAGCTTGCACATTAGCTTGTGCTACATCATGGGACACAGGTTTGCCACATGGAGAATTTAGCTAAAACCACAGTTATCAGGCTAGCTTGCAAATGTCACCATTTAAGGCTTTATATAGTTGTGCCTGTCGTACCCTATTGAATTGAAATGAGACGGAAGAGCGTTTGGTTTGGACTTGATGTTCCTAGGGAAGCTGAGGAGCGAGTTGCTAGGATCAGAAAGAAATTGAAGATAGCATAGTTAAGGAAAAAGAGCGACACTGATAATCATTACCATGATTTGAGCCTTGAGACAAATGATTTGGTGTATCTTGGAGTCACTCCCCTTAAAGGTGTAAAAAAATTTCATGTCAAGGGAAGCTTGCACCTAAGTTCGTTGGACCATTTAGAATTCTGAGTCATCTAGGAAAGGTGGTGTATTAGTTGGAGTTGCCACAGTCATTGGTAGGAGTGCATGGCGTGTTCCATGTGTCATGACTCAAGAAATGTCTCGAGTGCGGCCGAGTGGGCGCCATTAGAAGCGATCAAGTTGCAAGAAGATCGACCTACAAAGAACAACCGATCAAGATTCGGATGTGATGGAGCGCAGGACCGAAACAAGTCATCGCTTTGCGAGTTCAATGGAGCAATCACTCGAAGAGTGAAGCAACTTGGAGTACGAGGAAGATCTGAAGGCGGAATTCCCAAACCTGTTCCCTAGATAGCCTTGAATCTCGTGGTCGAGATTCTATTAGGGGGGAGATTTGTAACATCCCAAAATTTTCCTTTAATATTTGTTTTATTGCAATTTGTGCATTTTGTGATTTCTCTGAATTTATTGGATATTTTTGGAATTTAATTGAGTTTATTTTAAATTATGTGTTTTGGCCTTTGTGAAAACTAATTAAAATATAGATAAAACTTAATGTAAAATTTGACTAAAAATATTTTATTTAAGTTCAAAATGTCTCAAAGAATTTATGAGAATTTTCTTGGATTTTTCTTGATATTTTTATTAAATAAAATAAATCAAATTAAATTTTGCAATTATTTTAAAAGGGAAAACCCAAGAAAAACTCATTTGAACAGTAATGGGCCTAGCCCATATACCATGCTCGCATCGTCCTATTTTCTAGAAGAGTGAACGCTGGCCGTCGGATCGAATCGGACGTTAGAGGTTTGTTAACGACGAAGAAACCCTAGCAAGACTCAATCGTTGGATTGGGTTTGGATGGTCGAGATTAATTGCAGTAGTAAAGGCTATCTTCTAATTGACGCCGTTGGATGCTGTCACCGGATCGGATCGTGCCACATCAGCTTGGAATCGCGACCGTTGGTCAAAGATCAGATGGTCTACAGGAGTTCCTTTCCGAGCCGCTGCCGAAGTTCATGTGCGTCACATTTGCGCCACCGTTTAGCCCTAGGGTTCAAGATGTTGTGCGTTTCGTAGGGCTATTTAATGGGTGGGTAGACTCCTGAGGATTGCTGTAGAACCCCACACCTTTTGCCCATGAATCATCGGTTAAGAAGCCGTGAGCGCAGAGAAAGAGCTCGCCGAGTAGCTGGGAGAGCGATGGTTTTTGAGAAGATCTTCATCGCCGATAAGCCTCCGGTTATTTTGAGTGCACCTCTGGGTTCGCAAGCTCAAGGGCTATTGGATTCGCACCTGTCCGCATCAGATCCATGCCGAAATTGCCGTGTTCGTCATCGTCTTCTTTAAGTGTGGTGAGATCTCACCATTCCACTACTGAGCATCTCCGTCGTTGTCCATCGCCATCTGATTCTCAGCCAACCGCCCAGATCCTGCCACATCTCGATGTGTTCACCATCGTCCGATTCAGTAAGGCCTCGTGGATGGATGCCATGTGTTGGTCATCAACAAGTGGCACAGTAGCCAATCGATCTGCATCACATGTCCAAATCAATGCAGGCTGTTAGATTATAGATTTGTGGTTCAGATCGAGCCGCTAGGTGACCAAATCATGCGTTGACATGTGTTGTTCGGAGCTATTAGGTCGTGGACTAGGTCCACGGTGGACCAGATCCACACCGTGGACCGGATCTATGAGCCGAGAACACGTGTCATCCTATGATTGGTCCAGAGCAATGCTGAGTTATGCTGATGCAATAAATCAGATTTTCTATTTAAAAATAATTCAGTTTATTATTTGATTTTCAATTTTCTGATTTTTATGATTTTTGAATCTTCCGAGAGCTCGTTCTCCCTCATACGAACTACGATTGAGGTGATTCAAATTTCTAAAAATTTGTAAAATTACAATCTATCTATTAGTGAATTTAAATTGGTTTTTGAAGTTTATTTGCTCTCTGTTTGAGTATTTATTTGCTTTTCTTCTTCGATTCGACATTGAACTATACAACACTTAGGAAGAGGATTTGGCATCCCAAGACCAAATTCCAGAATAAGACCAGGAGCTTTACCAAGGAATGTTGTGCTTTGATCATGTTGAACCCATGTTTATAAAGTTGCTACTTAGTTTTTACGATATTACATGCTATTTCATGTGTACAAATGATTTCAATCTAAATTGGGAATTAGCTAACATACCTGTTGATCTACACCCTACCTTGTCGTTTGTATGCCACAATCTATTTGTTACCCTAGATTGGTTCACTATAGTTGATTGATATTAAAATCAACATGGGATGATTAGACCGTAATAGATTGCTTAGCCATGCCACGTCATCACATGTACTCAAATCATTGATTATTAATCTTGACTAATGGAAGGGTGTGTGGAAGTCTTGCCTCGATCACCCTAAGGATTTAACCTTACAAGCCTTTGACCTGAGTCAATCATGCAACCACATGTCTGTTATGGGGCAGCCTAGTTGATTAATTTGCAATGTCGTAGCTTTAGTACTACTTTGGTGGTGTGAGTCCGAGTTCACGGATGAACTCACATGGTGCAAGAGGGGGACCCTGTTGTGGTGGTTCAGCCCTTCAATGTTGAAACCTCAGCGGGTAGTACCGAGTTATGGCAGAGTATTGTAAAGACTTTGTCATGATTTCTCTGCCGGCACAACAAAGGAAGTATGCCAATAGCTTGGCAACAAGAGATGATCATGTCGTGTGGGTAAAGTGCATAACCTCTGCAGAGTGTACAATCTATTCGAATAACCGTGCTCGCGGTATTGAGCAATTCTTGGGAATTATAGTTAAGGGTTAGACTTTTGGAAAGTAAAACTTGGGATGGATGGCAGGTTGCCATGGGAGGTTGAATCTTGACTTAGGATTGGAAACTTGGTTTACTTGAGAAACACCGAATCTATCTATTGTTGTTATTTCTTTTACTGTCTTTTTCAATCTCTTTATTATATTTCTTCACAAATGCTGCTTTACTACAAAATAGTTATTGATAGCCATTCCTTTGGAATAAGCCTTGCATATAAATATGTTAGAATTGCATTCTGTGCACAACTTGTTGAGTGCTTTATGTACTCACCCTTGCCTACAACATCATTAGTGCTGAAGGAAGTGTACCTTGAAAGGGATGAAGGTTTAGGCTGCGAGCCTTGTCTGTTGCCTGTGGTATATTGAGAAGTTATCTACGTCTTCAATCTGCTGCAGTTCAATTTGTTGTTCAGCCTTGCGAGGCAGAGACACGTAAGTTGACCATAAGGTCATACAGCTAGTAATATTCAATATATAATGCCTTTTATCTTATTTTCGCTGTGTATGATTGTGATATTTACCGCTATTGAGCCTGTGTGCTCTAGCGTGATCCTGGACTAGTGCAGCATACACAGAGGGTCCGGATTTGCATATTCGGGTCTTGACAATCAGCAAAGTGCTTAATCGTCTCTTGAGATTGATGTAAATTATGTTGAATTCCTCTAATCATTTCTTCTCTCTGTGAATTCAGTTACTCGAGCGTCATTTGAAATATTGTAGGGAAATGAAAACTCATTGATTTGTTGCTGTGGGTATTTGTATAGAGTTTGGAACGGAGTTAACTTCAAAGATGTGTGGTAATTGGTGTTATACCACCACTCTGCTAAAACCAACCCTAGAGAACCACTCTTTAGGCTTTTGAAAGGCCATACACCTTAGATATGCTTCAAGGCTCTGATTTACTATTTTCGTTTGCCCATCACTTTGAGGATGGTAAGTTGTGCTCATTCTAAGTGAAATATTCATTGCTATAAAGATTTTAGAGAAAAATCTGCTAGTGAATATCCTATCTCGTTCTATGATTATAGCAATTGGAATACCATGCAATTTAAAGATATTATCCATGAATACTTGGACAATTTGTTCCACAATGTATGGGTGAGACATATCAATGAAATGGGCATATTTTATCAATCTATCAACAACTACAAAGACAACATCCTTACCATGTGATTTCGGTAGGCCTTCAATAAAATCCATCGATATATGTGTCCAAGCCATCTCAGGTATTTCCAATGGATCAAGTAACCCAGGAATGTGAATGTGTTCTAATTTAGTAATTTGGCATATTGGATAGTCAGCCACCATTTTCTCAATCTCTCTTTTTAGCCCTAGCCAATAAAATAGCCTCTTTACTTGGTGGTAAGTAGCTCTGACGCTAGAGTGACCCCAAAGTTTGAGGCAAGGTAGTCCTTCAAAATTTTCTATCTTATTCCCTCTTTCTTTCCCACATAAATCCTTCCTTTGTATCTTAAAAGTCCAGCTACCAATGTATAGTCAGGATTAGGACCCTGTCTGAGCTGAGACTTCTATAATAGCTCCCGACTGTGGTCATCATCAATATAACTATCCTTAATTTCTAGAACCCTCTCTGGCAAGACAGTAGCTATGGAATGACATGAAGCTTCAACTATCATGGCTTGACTATCCCTCCTTGACAAAGCATTTGCTGCTATATTCTCTTTTCCCTTTTTGTGTTCTACTTGATAATCGAATTCCAGCAACTTGAGAAGCAACTTGTGTTGTATACCCTTAGAAATCCTTTGAGAGGTGATAAATTTAAGGCTGATTTGATCAGTTTTTATAATCAACCTTCCACCTCAAAAATAATGTCTACATCTTATTAATGCCTCCAAAATTGCCAATGCTTCCTTGTCATAAATTGACTATGCATCATATTTGCTTTCTAATAATTTACTAAAGTATGCAATAGGCTAGTCTTCTTGCATTAATACACCACACTACTACAAAACAGGCAATCCTTGCCGGCATATCACTATCGGTTGGGCTAGAGCCGGCAGCGATAACATATCACTACCGGATCGAAAGTTTGGCCAGGGGGAGCACGTATCATTGCCAGTTCATGAAAACAATTGGCAGTGATAACTAGATATCACTGCTGGTTTATATCCAAAACCGGTAGTGACGTATCACTGCCTGTTCTGTTACAAACCAGTAGTGATATCAGAATTTTCATTGCCGGCTTTACTCCAGAACTGTCAGTGCTAAATATTTTCCCACGTAATTAGTATTTTCTCATGTAATTTGACCTTATCACTGCCGGTTCTATGCAAAATCGGTAGTGATAAGTATCTTTATATAGGCTCCCCAACCAATACCTTCCCCGACTGAACAGAACAGAGAGGAGCTCTTTCTTTGCTCGGTAGTTATTATTTTGGTGACTTTCTACTAAAAAATTGTGCCAAAATTTATCTCGCATTTCTCTCCAAGGTTAGTGACTTGATCTATATTATATTTGTAGTTAAATTTTACTTTATAGATTGCTCTAGATTTTGATAATTACAGATTGTATGGTGTGAACATTTTAGGTCCTTAGTGCTTAAATTAAGATCTAGCTAGTTTTTAGAGTAAATTACAATTCTTATTCATTTTAGTGATTTAGTGGATTTTAAATAATGAAAATTGCTAGATGGACCATCTAATTGTAATTATTTATATAATGAAAAATTGTTATATGGAATTTTTAATAGTGAAAATTTCTAGATGAATTTTAAATAGTGAAAATTGATAGATGAATATTTAAATAATGAAAAATGTAGATGGATTTTCCAATAATGAAAATTACAAGACACATTTTAAATCTAATTTTTAGAAATATATCCTTATATTCAATTATATGCTTATTTGATGTATATTAATTTAATTTAATATTACTACATAACAAATGAAATGAATAAATCTTCTAAATAATAAAAAAGCTAGATGGATATTTAAATAATGAAAAAAGTTTGATGTATTTTAATATAGTCAAAATTACTAGATGGATTTTTAAATCTAATCATTTACAATTATATTGTTATTTGCGAGTTATATGCTTATCGATGTTTGTTGATTTAATTAATTAGCCTTTGCATGACTAATGTAAAGAATAAATTATTTTTGATCATTTATTGATTTTTGAAATTTAGTTTGATATAATTAATTGTAGATGGACGAGGTGGATGCCACGACATGGACCGTCGCAACCTAGACTTCTTTAATGGTGTGACTTGTTTTCTAAACGCGGCTGTGGTGCACAAGTCAAAGAAGCTGGTGGACTATATGTGTTGTCCATGCGTTGATTGCAATAATGAGAAGCTGTTTTCTACCATAGAGTCGATACATGCACATTTGCTTCAAAGGGGTTTCAAGGCTGGCTATACCTGTTGGACCAAGCACGGTGAAGATGAGATTGTACATGAAGGGCAACACATTGATGAAGATGACAGAGACAACAATATGACGGCGGTCGAAAATACGTTCGCTGATATAGCCATGAAGATGATCTAGATCAAATGTTGCGTGATGGGGAAGGAGACTTCATGAGTGAAAGAGAGTTTTAAAAGTTCTAGTGTACGGTAAAGGACTCTACAACGCCATTGTACCTGGGTTGCAAGGAGGAGGACAAAAAGCTACATAACGTGCTTTCGCTACTACAGTTGAAGGCAAGCAATGGTTGGTCCGACAAGAGCTTCACTGAGCTGTTATGTCTCTTGGGGGACTTGCTTCCAGAGGGTAGCGTGTTGCTGCAACTCACATAGTGAGCCAAGCAGGTTATCACTTTGTTAGGAGTGGAAGTACAAAGAATACATCCATGTCCAAACAATTGCATATTGTATCATAATGAGTTTGTAGACTTGGATGCCTATGTTGTTTGCAATGCAAAGTGGTATAAGGGCAACGATGATGATATCGATAATGATGATGTCGGGGTGAAGCGTAAGAAGAAGAGATCCTCTCGTAGGGTGGTGTGGTATTTCCCTATAATCCCCCATCTGAAGCGATTATTTGCGAACAAAAGGCATGCCTAATTTCTACGATGGCACATCGAAGAGCGTAAGAAGGATGGAATTCTCAAACACCCTGCTGATTCTGTGAAATGGAGGAACATCGATAGAAAATATAAGAAGCACTTTGCATATGATGTGAGAAATATAAGGTTCAGGTTGAGTACGGATGGGATGAATCCTTTCGGCAACATAAGTAGTCATCATAGCACTTGGCCGGTGACTTTATTATCTACAACCTTCCTCCTTGGATTTGTATGAAGCAAAAGTATATTATGATGCACTACTGATCCAAGGGCCCAGACAACCAGGCAAAAATATTGATGTGTACCTCAAACCATTGGTTGAAGATCTAATATTGTGGAATGATGCTGTACGGGTATGTCATGATTATAAAAGAGAACTTTATCCTGCGCGCATTGTTGTTCGTAACCATCAATGATTACCCTGCTCTTGGTAACCTGTCGGGCCAGATGACAAAAGGCTTCAATGGATGCACCCATTGCTTGGTTGATACAGCTAGCCAGTGGCTGAAGAAATATCAGAAAATGGCTTATATGCGGCAACATGGGTTCCTCCGCAAGGATCACCCATATCACAATAATAAGAGTACTTTTGATGGGACAAAAGAGACTACCTTAGCTCCGAAGAATCACACTAGGAAACAGATATTTGCAGTCATAAAGGATCTTAAAATTATTCATAGGAAGGTAGTCGGCAGTACATCTATCCTGAGTTCCTGTGAAAAAGCTCCTTTGTGGAAAAAGAGATCAGTATTTTGGGTCTTACCTTATTGGCAGCACTTGGAAGTTCAACACGCAATCGACATCGAGCACATAGAGAAGGACATGTGTGATAGCTTGCTTGGTATCTTACTGGACATATCTAGCACAACAAAAGATACACTCCAAACACGGATGGACCTCGAAGATATGAAACTCAGGAAGGAGCTACATCACGAAGAAATGGATACAGGCAAAAAATACCTTCCTATGCCTGCTACACTCTGAGCAAGAAAGAAAAAATTAGCATGTGCAAATGCTTGCGTGGAGTCAAATTTTCGTCTAGTTACTTTGCCAACATAAAGAGACTAGTCTCAATGAAAGACTTAAAATTAATTGGTATGAAGTCTCATGATTGCCATGTGATGATGACACAGATACTTCCAATTGCAATTAGGGGTGTTCTACCAGAGAAAGTCCAATACCCAATTATAAAGTTGTGTTCATTCTTCAACGCGATTTCACAGAAGGCCATCAGTCCGTTGAAACTAGATAAGCTACAAGAAGATGTGGTCCACACTCTGTGCAGGCTTGAGATGTGTTTTCCACTATCTTTTTTTAATATTATGGCCCATCTCATTGTTCACATTGTGAAAGAGATACGAATTCTTGGTCCCATATTTCTACATCAGATGTACCCTTTCGAGAGATTTATAGGGGTTATAAAGAAATATGTTCGTAACCGACATCATTCGAAAGGCTGCATTGCCGATGGTTGGGGAATCGAGGAGGTCATTGAGTTCTGCGTTGATTATATGGATCTCAAACCGATTGGTGTGCTTGTATCCAAGCATGAGGGAAGGCTACAGTAGAAAGGGACACTAGGTGAGAAATCACTCCATACTAGTATTTTAGCTTCACTCACACAAGCACATTTTGTAGTTTTAGGACAATCAGTTGTGGTGCCCCTGTATGTCAACATACAAAAGAGCATGCTATCCAGAACAAACCCAGGGAGGTCAGAGGTTTAGATCGAGAGAGAGCATAGAGATAACTTCAGCGATTGGTTGCGTAGACACATGATGCATATGGAGACAGACTGCGCTCAGTTGAAAGTGTTGGCTCATGGACTGTCAACTACAATTCAGACATTCTAAGGATACGATATAAATGGTTTTGCATTTTATACAAGAGCACAAGATAAAAATAGCACCAACCAAAACAGCGGTATCCATATAGATGCCTATGACATCAATGGAAATAGGAAAACCTACTACGGATTCATAAAAGAGATTTGGGAGCTTGACTATGGACCTTTGAAGGTCCCTCTCTTTCGGTGCCAATGGGTCAGACTTCCAGGGGCGTGAACATCGACAAGTACGGTATCACTACTGTGGACCTCAAACTCATTAGATATAGAGAAGAACCATTCATACTTACTAATTTTGTTACACAAATCTTCTTTGTAATTGACCTGGTTAACAAGGAGCGCCACGTGGTTATTCAAGAAAAAAGAAGGATTGTCGGAGTTAAGAATGTTTTCGACGAGAAAGAGTATAACCAATTCGATGAGCTTCCCCTTTTTGGAGAGGATATTGACCTAAGTCTCATGGAAGAGAGTGAGGAAGCTACGTACATACACCGCGATTATAACGAAGGTCTAATCATAGCTTAGTTGTACTAATTAAATATATGCTTTCTTTTGTATGAACGACATGTTTATTTTCCCATATGTTACAACTAATATATTATATGGTGTAATGAAAATTGAGGTTTTTCTCAGGACTAGTTCTCTCTGTTCTTTGGCAGCTTGAAGAAAAGCATGATCCAAGATTTGAGTGCAAATCTTTAACTGCATTTGAATTTGTGTCAATTTGATTACATTTCTGTGAATGTTTTAAGCATTATTTTATTTTTGAAATATTAAAACTATTAAAAATGTGAGCAATCTAGATTTTTATAATTTTAGAACTTGATCAAAATTTGGAGATATATTTAAATAAAATATTAGATGTCTTGTAGAATGCCTCAAAAAAATTTCAAAAATTTGGACCAAATTTGATAGGATTTCAAAAATCCCAAAGCGCTCAACCTTTGAAATGAAATAAATTGAAAGTTTCACTTAATTAGCCGAAGATCAGCTTATCACTGTCAATTTCTCATAAAGGATCTGGTTCTCTCTATTTCTCATAATGTATGCTTGGAACAGGTTCCCTCTGTTCTTTCAGTAGATTCTCTCTGTTCTTTGGCAGCTTCAAAATATTAAAACTATTAAAATAGTGCACAATATCGATTTTTAGAATTTTAGAACTTGGTCAAAATTAGGGGAAAATATTTCTATAAAGTAGTAGATGTCATGTAGTATGCCGTCAAAATTTTTCAGAAAATCTGGAACAAATTTGATAGGATGTCAAAAATCCCAAAGCACTCAATCTTTGAAATGAAATAAATTGGAAGTTTCACTTAATTGCCCAGAGACGCTTATCACTTCCAGTTACCTCATAAAATCGGTAGTGATGTGGATTATTACTGCTAGTTGTTAGTATAAACTGGCAGTGATAAACACTATCACTACCGGCTCGAGTTCCACCCGACAGTAATACTCTAGTATTACTGCTAGTTTGTGCAGAGGGACAGTAGAGATATGGCTACTATCATTGCCGGTTCTATTTCTAACCCGGCAATGATAGACTATCACTACCAGTTGTTGTATCGAGCCGGCAATGATAGTCCACCCCTATAAATTCGAAAGCTGCACCTCCTCCTCTCAGTTGCACTCTAAGTCTCTAACCTAGCCACCGTCACCTCGGAGCTCGACCTCCCTGCCGTTGTACCTCCCCACCATTGCCTCCCCTCCGTCGCTTATGGCCTTGACCTCCCCGCTGTCGACTTGACCTCCTCACCATTGCCTCGACCTCCCCGCCGTCTGCTTGACCTCCCCGTCGTCACCTCGACCTCCCCACCATTGCCTCCCCATCGTCGCCTCGGGCCTCGACCTCCCCGCCATTGGCTCGACCTCCCCACCATTTTTAAGCAGGTGACCTCCCAAAGCAATTTGTGAACAATAGTTTCTCTTCGGGTCTATAGTTATTGATAGTTTCCATTCTTGAAAGCTTGGAGATAAGGAATTCTAGAAGGATCACATTGAAAAATGAATTTCATGGATTATATTGCTATGTGCGTAGAAACCGGATCTGTTGGAATCTGAGCATACATCACGTCATTGTTTACTTGTCTCACTCATCATACTTGTCAATTGTATTGCCCTTTCATGCTTGAAATATATCGTGCTTGAAATATATGTAACATTATTGGATAAGATGTTTTTCATGTTGAATCATATATGAAAGAAGGTTGTCCGAGCCAGCCATCAAATCTAGAACTCAATAAAGGAGAACGCGTAGGCTACACTAGCCGAAAACAAAATTTTCTACACATTCAACCAGGATACATGCGAGTAGAGGATCATGGATCATTACCCTTGGAGCACGTTAGCAGCGGAAGTAGAGTGGGTGGAGCCTCCCCGCGTGCTCCGAAGCACTGTACGTAGTCGAACGTACTCCCGACTGCTCGGCCGAGTGCCTGCGAGATCACCCGAGTGCCCGCCGAGTGGTCTCCGGAGCGCCCGAGTGCTCGCCAAGTGATCACTTGAGTCCTTGACGTCTCCTCGTCGTGGGTGCACGATGCAGCGGATGAAGATGTGCACGCGCAGGTTGGAGAGGGTGAAACCGATCGCCGATCAACGCCGAGGACGGATGCTGCGGCGCCTCTCGGTATCCACGTTCGGGGTGGAGCATTTGCGCCGCCGTGTGCTAACACCAGCGCATGACGGCTAGGGTTTCTGGCGGGGTAGGGGTCGACGGCTAGGGTTTAGTGGTGTGGAGAACCTCTTTCTTTGCATGCCCACGCCCTTTATATAAGCGCACTAATGGGCCTTCTCGATAGAAGCCCACTAGGACTCACGCTAATGGATCTTCTCTGATAGAAGTCCATTAAGACACCGAGGATCCAAATCGCGTAAACCCACCAATGGATCAATCCATCGGACATGATCCAACCCGTTAAGTGTGTGACCCATTAGGCTCATGTACAAGTCGGCGCGGTCCGGAGAACCCTTTCCGGACCACAAGTCAATAGCGGTACCTAGCGGCACATATTGACCCCGAATGTACACAATGATCGAATCGGTGAACCTTGATACACTCACATAGGATCCTTTTGCCACATGATATCGGTCAAGCTCAAGGTGAAAGCGTGCCACCCTTGTGATAGCTTGACATATTCACTCGTCAATGTAATGGATATAATTTGTGATTAACACTTTAATCACTTTGGCATCAGCCATGCACTTTTCATATCCATCCACACGAGGGCCCGGAGATATCTCTCCGTTATCGAGGAGGGCAAATTCCATCTTGATCTCTTATATCTCACGTCATGTTTCATTGCATACCGTAAGCTACCTTTATAACTCCTATTACGGAGAAGCGTTTGATAGCCCCAAAATATACAATTACACATCTTGAGAATCAATAAGAATCTCGGGTCAAAGGATCGTATAGGTATACCACTCGAGACTACACCACGATGGCACTTCTAAGATAACAATCTCATCGGTGTCTCGGGCGGGTCTATCAACCCCATGTTCTCTAACATGTGCCCACATTATTGATTTGATATCTCCATATCTATGGTATGTGAAACATTACCATCAATCAATACATGTCTTTGGTCGGATCACTATTGTCCACATAATGATATGTGACCGAGGATCGTTTAGAATAATATCATATAACCAATGTGTTTCACAATTAAGTCATACTCAATGAACAAAGGAGTGACATTTATTCATGGAACTGATAAGTACATGAACATAGACGTATGATACAATCATCTCATATGATCGCCTCTAGGGCATATCACTAACACTCAAGTGGTCATGGATCGAGCTAACCCTTCTACAATTAAACTAGTAGGATACATGCATGCATGGGATGCTAATCTTAAAGTAGCTCATACTAAACATACGTGCATGTTGTTGCAATCACACAAAAAAACATGTGTATATAGGGAACTTGATTGATATTTATATTGCACACTTTATTTCCATCTGAGTAATAAAAGAATTATACATTCATCTGACGTACACAACGAATGACGGCTGTAGTATTGAAGCTTGATTTGTGTATTAAATGATTTGTGTATTGAAGCTTGTTAAGGTGATTGGCTATTTAAATTCTTTCTGCAAACAAAAATAGTTGATGCCACTTTAGTTAGTTCACATCAGTTACAGGGTATTGACATCAATCGACCCGCTTCACACCCATAGATGTAGAAAGATGAATTAACAAACTTTCTCGATCAATTAAACTAGGTTAGTTGTAGTGAAGATGTAGAAAGATATGTACATGTTCTTGAAAGATGTATATGTGTTAACATAAACGTTTTGACATCACGTCTCGCTTGATCCAAGTTGTATCAACATTCTTCTTATAACTTTCTTAATTTGAAATTAGCGATAAACTTGATAGGAATAGCCTCTGATCAGGGACAAGTGCCAGAGGGAGTTGGGCCTTAAACATGGACAAAGGAGGAACGAGTAGCCCGAACCATAGCCCAACGTACTACCTAAACTTATAGGATATTGACATGGAGCAACCTAGCACCACTACCATGGACCAACCTGACATCACTAACATAGGTGAGGTAAAGTATTAGTAGATTGTGATTTCCAAAACATTGTAGGGTTAGACGACTAATAAGAAGATCAAATTGCAGGCTCAGACGTCTGATGAACAGAGGTGGCGCACAGGTCATGGTCCGAGTAAGATGCCTAAGGGACTTTATAATATAGTAGAGCTCTCAGTAGTCAGGGAACCTACTATACCCATGTCATCGTTGGGGCCGTACAGGACAGCATGCGGGGTTCTTGTTAGGGATTATGTGCCCATCAGCTATAGATCATGGACCGGCCACCATAGTGACCAGTGGGTAGTTCCCAATGACCTGAAGGACTTGCTGTGGGACAAGCTAAAAGAAGTGTTCCAGTTCCCCTAAGGGACGAAATTGGCTACAAAGAAACATGTACTATGCTTCATGTGCACAGCGTGGCAGAATTGGAAGAAGACACTGAATAAGAACTATGTAAAGAATAATGAAAGCATAAATTTTGATGCATACCCAAAGTTAAGGGAGTTTTGGGAGGACTTTGTGGCGTACAAGAATTTTGAAGAAGCCCAGATAGTGAGTCAAAAGAACAAGGCTAACGCGGATAAGAATATTTACCCTCACACACTAGGCACAGGTGGGTACGTGAAGAAAATATCAGCATGGGATAGGTGCAAAGAAGAACTAACCCGCAGGGGTGTCATTCCTGCGACGACCGAGTTGAGTGAACGATCGAAACACTGGTTGCTTGGGAGGGGGCTTCTATCTCAGATGATGGCAGCTTAAGCTTTAGAAGTGATAGAAACCAAGAAGTACCATGCAAAATCACAAATGCTCACGTGCAGTCTTCGCAAGGCTCTTTCAGGCCACGAAGGTAGAATGACGAGCTAACTGTAGCCCTGGGTAACAAGGAGCACCCTAGTCACACCCGAGGAGTTGGTTTGGTGCTGTGGAAAGAAGACTTCTCCGTTGACACATCAATGCATAGGCTTTCAAAGATAATAAGAGAAGATAAATTGGACCATCAAATACAAGTTGCTGTGGCATGAGCGTTAGAGGAACAGAGAACGGGACTGGATAAGGTTGTGGAACAAGTAGTACAGAAAGCTCTCAACTCACGACCGCTACCCGATGATAGCCCTCGGATCTTGAGTCTCGGTGCTCATAAGAGAAGCCGTGCATCCACAGAGATTCTTGAAGAGTATGGATTCTATTTTCCTGTGGATGACATCATAGAATCAACACCGTGCAAGCTGCATTTGTTCGCACATGGCATTACCATCAAGGTGGCTGAGGGCAGGGCTTGGCCATGCGACTCTGCGTAGGTTTTGCACTGCCGCCTGATACCACCGGGATTCACCAGGGTCGAAGTGGAGAGTGTAGTTTGCCAATACCGCAAAATGGACGTAGAGATCCCTGGCGAAGATGGAGAAAGAAAACTAGGAAATAACTTGCATGGCTTCCTCTGTGGCGCAAGAGCTTTATTAAGTTTGACTCGGACGATGAGGATGACAAAGGTGATAATGATGATGATCAACTGCACTCTCCACACAGAGACCTCCTACCCTTGTCACCACCACATAGAAAAAGTCCAACACCTACGTTTGCACCACCGGGAAAAGTCCAACTCCTCTCTGAGCATCTAAAAGAATCAAACACTAGCACCATCTTGGAAGTCGGCACCAAATCTTAGTCATCTGTGAAGTCAGCACAACCTTAGAAGAAATTACTAGCTAAGATGATTGAAGAAGAACGGAAAAAGCAAATAAGCGCCATTGTAACATCTCACTTCAAAAAGGTGCCATCATCTGAGAAGACTAAAGTTGATGCTAATACGCAAAAGTTTTTCTTGAGTATGGGAAAAGTGAAAAAGACAGGGTGGGCTTCTGAACCTTGTGAAATGTCAGACTATGAGTGCATCTCCAGAAAGCAATACTTGAAGGCGGCTAGTGCCAACACATTGAGATCGGAAGCTCAAGGAGATGCTACTCAACGAGATCGTGCTCACCAGCAAGGTCTAAGATGGAAGTTCTTTATGGGAAAACCGTTGGTTGAACCAGCTCATTTAGATCACCTAACAACACAACTGTAGCGCATCCATCAGTGGTACATGCAGCGGTCCAATGACGGTATGATGGCGTTCCCTATCAGATACACAGAGTTAGATTTTCACAATGGGGATAACATTTTCTGGGTGGGTTTCAAGGAATTGTATATGTTGTACCAGTAAGATGGCCTGGATGTGAATATACTCAGACTGTGGATATTGTATATATCTATGTATATTGTACATTTTTGTACTGTTTAATTGCATGTCTAACTTCTTTGTTATACAGAATGGAGGTACAAACATGGAGAAGAAATGGCAATGATAAGTTAGCATTTCTTGATACAGGGCTTGTCAACGAGAAAATTGTAAAGGACTCCCCACAGTATGTTGAAGACTATTTATTTAATACCTTTTTGAAGCTACAATAAAAAACCTCCATACTTTTACCCTATAACTTTAAGTATGTATTTTCCTACTTCTAATATCGTTTTACTATTTTTGCATAACATGATGTGGGGACTAATAGGCTTTGTTGACATATATATATGCAGGTTTCACTAGGTCCTCCTCGTCATCGAGTTAGAAGCTAGATGAATTTTTGTCTTGGACTCATTGATAAAACCAACTGTGGAATACATAGACCCCGGGTATCTACATGGCGGGCTATGAGGACCATCCAAGAGAGGATGGACCGAGCCAGTTACACAGAGATGGGCACTACCCGGACTACCACTGCCGTACCCAACAAGGAAGACCTAAAGATAGTAACCGACCTTGAATAGGAAAGACATGATTGTAATCCCGGGTGCTAACATATTCGGCAAGGAAGGCTAGAGATAGAATCTCCACCTTGTAGCCGACTAGGACTCCTTGTAACCCCGCCCCTCCACTATATAAGGGGGCGGGGGACCCTAGGAAGACACATCGATATAGATCAACATGCACCACATCAAGATCGAGATCGTGATCCTCATCAACATCGAGATCCCTATAATCCCAGAACATAAGACTAGGGTATTACCTCCACCGTGAGGGCCTAAAGGCCCAAACCTGTATAAACCCGTGTCTTGTGTTACCCATAATCATTATTGCCGACAACAAACGTCGACAATTGGCACGCCAGGTAGAGGAAGTGCGAAGATCAACCTGATCAAGCTCGGATGGCCACAATCAATGGAATCACCGTCACCTTCGCTCCCGGCCAGGTTTTTCATTTCAGGAGCTTGGACTTCATCGCCAACAACCTTGGCAAGCTTGTCCTCTCGAATTCGGACCAGATCCGATCTGGGAGGGACTTCAACGGTACTTCATTCGAACTTTCATTCGGGTTGGAGAACGCCGCAGCCATCTACTCACAAGTAGTACGCCAGGGGCTTGCTTTTTGACTCGGATACGGTGAGTATGACGAATCTCGGGTGGTGGGCGTCATTAGCAGCAACCTGCTAAGATTTGAAGATCAACTCGATCTATCTCCTCTTCACTCCTCTGGCTCAAAAACTGAGTCGAAGAGCAACACGGGAAGTTGCCATGATTTCTGTGGCGTCTACATAATTGAAGACTAGTGGACCAAATCTCAATGCCAACGGGATGCTGAAGATGCTGTGGAGGTAGATCGTCTTCATCGTGAGGCCCAAAAAGCGTGCACGCGGTCTCTTTGAGCCCGAGCCCATAGCGTCCGCGAAGACATCTTCTGAGCAAGAATGGGGGACCAAACTATTTTTCATATGCATGATGAGCATCGTCGCTTCCAAGACACTCCTCGACACCTTGGGCCCAATGTTCGGAGTTAATAGCCCGGCTGCCCCGATCGTGGCCCAAGTTAAAGCTATGGTGATGGCAACAGTAATTCAGCACAACCAAGGAGATCCAGCGGGGATGATGCACTCTCACACTTGCCCGATCCTCGAGACCGCCGGCCGATCGAACCGCCGCGATCGGACCGCCGCGATCGTCTGAGTCCCACCATGATGAAGAGCGCGCGGAATCTCAACGCGACCTCGCTTGGACCTTAATGCGGCGGCGTGGCGAAGAAGAATGAGCGGCGCCCGGCACGGCAGCGACTATGGCGTTTGGCATTGACCATGACCAACATAGCACCCACCGCAATGGTGGCCGAGACAACTATAACGATCAGTGCGATGATCGCGATGATCGCAAGGACCACCACCATCGTGGATGGCGTGACGATGAAGGCCGCCGAGTCAGAACTCCGCCACGCCGGTCTCCACCACGGCACGATGATTGATCCATTGATGGGGTCCGCGTGTTTACCGCTCGTCTCCGTAAGTGGTATGGCGAGTTTCAACCCTAAGGGCATCGTCAAGTTCGGCGGGGAGAGGACCCGAGAGCTTGGCTGCGGGTTTACGCCAGCGATCCAAAAGCGGACGGAAGCGACCACAACATGATGGCAAACTACTTACAGTCATGCTCACCCCATCGGCCTGAGACACGGCTCACGGGACTTCTAGAGAATTCTATAGATTCTTGATTTTTGTGAGCAATTCGCCATAAACTTTCGGGCACCTATGAGAGGTGCGGAACCCGTGGGACTGTACCAATTCCATCAAAAGAAGAATGAGTTTCTTGAGAATTCATCCGATGCTTCATGCAAAA
This sequence comes from Guadua angustifolia, assembly GCA_036346375.1. NCBI lineage: Eukaryota > Viridiplantae > Streptophyta > Magnoliopsida > Poales > Poaceae > Guadua > Guadua angustifolia. The sequence goes on from JAYEVE010001379.1 coordinate 201,396, forward strand.
GAAAAACATGATCGAGCGTCTCGGATCACGGTCATCATAGTGGCTTTTCGAGAAAAGAATTCGGCAATGACTTGATCAAAAAGATGTCTTGGAAGCCGTCGACTACAGTGAAGAAGATGTTCCCATTAGCAGACCACTACGCCACGACCTCCGATGCCTAATAGCGCCAAGATGGTATCCTGACGAAAGATAAGAAGGACAACTCCGAGTCCTCTAAGCAGAAGGACAAGAAGCGAAAGGGCGAGGAGCTGGTCATGGTAGCAGACCGCGGTCGGCCCCGAGCGCCGTGGACAGGAGATTACAACAAGGTGATGGACACTCTATGTCCTTTCCATCCCAAGGGGAAACATGCTACCAAAGATTGCTTCACTTTGAAAAGGTTCGCGCAAGAAAGCAACAAGCAGTCGGAACCAGATAAAGGTGAGGCTAGCAGGAAGCGGGACCCCCTGGTGATGATGACTCCAAGAGACCGAGCATGAGCTTAATTACATATTTGGGGGCTCAGTTGCATATGACTCCAAGCAGAAGCAAAAACTTACCGCTCGGGAGATCAATGCAGTCATGCCGGTGACCCCCCAATTCTTGAGGTGGTCTGAAGTTCCGATCACATTTGACTGCTCGGATCACCCCGACCATGTTCCATACCCAGGGAGATATCCTCTGGTGCTGGACCCTGTTATTCGCAATGTCAAACTCAAGAGAGTGCTGGTCGACGAAGGGAGCGGACTCAACTTCCTTTTCTCCAGAACCTTTGATGACATGAAGATCCCTCACTCTGAGTTGAAGCGAGGCTCATCGCTGTTCCATGTGGTAATCCTCGGGACCACGGCGATACCACTCGGGCAAATCACCCTTCCTATCATGTTCGGTATGAAGGAGAATTACCAGACCGAGTACCTAAATTTCGAAGTGGCTGATTTCGAGACGGCGTACCACGACATCTTGGGAAGCCAGGCTTAGCCAAATTCATGGAAGTGTCGTACTACACTTATTTGGTGCTAAAGATGCCAGAGCCAAATGGCATTATCACGGTTTGTGGTGACATCAAATAGTCCTTTATGTGTGATAGGGAGAGCTGCGAACTAGCTGAGATGCAGGAGATGTCGGCCGACATGGAGAAGATTCAACTGTCAGCTGTGGTCCTACAGGACGAAGGAGACATCCCAGCCAAGAAGTAGGCCAACTCAAGAATAAAGCCTGATAAAGGAGTCAAGATAATACTCGACCCGTCCAACTTGGCCAAGACAGCTCTGATTGGGAGAGGGCTCGATCATAAATAGGAAGACGTGCTCGTCACCTTCCTCAGGCGAACAGGGACATCTTTGCTTGGAAGCCATCTGATATGCCTGGTGTCCCTAGGGAGGTGATTGAGCACTCTCTGAATGTTGACAAGAAGGCAAGACCAATCAAGCAATGGCTCTGGCAGTTCGCGCAAGATCACCATGATGCTATCAGGGAGAAGATCACCAAACTTTTAGCTGCTGGCTTTATAAAAGTGTATTATCCCGACTGGTTAGAAAATCCAGTTCTTGTTCACAAGAAGAATAAAAGTTGGCGCATGTGTGTTGATTATACTGATCTCAACAAGGCGTTCCCAAAAGATCCATTCGGGCTGCCTCGCTTCAATCAGGTGGTGGACTCAACTACCAAGTGCGAGCTCCTGAGTTTCCTAGATGCCTACTTAGGGTATCACCAGATCATGCTAAAGGAGGAAGACTGTATTAAAACTTTGTTCATCATGCCGTTAGGGGCTTTCTACTACGTCACGATGCCATTCGGGTTGAAAAATGCTAGCAGAACCTATAGCGGCGATACAATAGTGTTTTCACACTCAACTCGGATGCAACATGGAAGCGTATGTGGATGATGTTGTTGTCAAATCTCGAATAAAGGAGGACCTCGTCTTTTGATTTGACCTAGACATTCGAGAGCTTGAGGGTCTACAAGATGAAGCTCAACCCCGAGAAGTGTGTCTTCGGAGTCCCTTCGGGAAAGCTACTCAGATTCATCGTGTCTCATTGTGGTATCGAAGCAAACTTAGAGAAGATCAACACCATCATGAAGATGGAACCCTCGACTTGCGGAAGGACATCGAGCTCACGGGATGCATGGTCACACTCGTGATTTATTTCCGCCTAGGGATGCGGGGATGCCGTTTTCAAGCTCCTTAAGCGGGACAAATTCAATGGTGTCAAGGCAAAACAAGCTTTTGAGGATCTCAAGGCGTTCTGACCACACCTCTAGTGTTGGTTTCACCGATGCCCGAGGAACCCCTTATGCTTTACATAGCAGCAACAACTCATGTAGTCAGCGCTGCAATCGTTGTGGAGCGGGAGGAGGCAGGAGACCTACAGAAGATTCAACGCCCAGTTTATTTCGTCAGCAAGGTATTGGGCTAGTCCAAGGTACGGTACCCACAAATACAGAAGCGATTGTATGCCGTACTGATTACATCTCGCAAGCTCAAGCATTATTTTCAAGAGCACACGACTTCTTTTCCGATTGGAGACATACTCCACAACCGGGAAGCCACAGGGAGAATTACAAAGTGGGCAATCGAGCTCAGAGCCTTCAAAATTTCATTCAAGCTGCGAACTGCCATCAAATCGCAAGCACTCGTCGACTTCACCGCCGAGTGGATAGAACTGCAAAATCCCACAACCGTTGAAGAGTTTGAGTATTGGACAATGTACTTCGATGGTTCTCTCATGCTCAGCGGCGTGGGGGTAGGCATAGTGCTCATCTCTCCAAGAGGGGAACGGTTGAAATACGTTCTTCAAATTCATTTTCCAGCATCAAACAATGTCGCTGAGTACGAGGCATTCATCCATGGGCTCCGTATCGCCATATCGCTTGGTATCCGATGATTGACGGTTCGCGGGGACTCGCAGCTTGTTATCAACCATGTATAGAAGGATTGGTTGTGCATCGATGATAATATGGACGCATACTGCCAGGAGGTACGCAAATTGGAGGACAAATTTGACGGATTGGAGCTTATCCATGTGCTCCGCCGAGATAATGAAGCAGCAGACAAGCTCGCAAGATTAGGTTCCAGTCGGACAACTATTCTGGCTGGTGTATTCGTTGAAGAGCTTCATAAACCTACGGTAAGCCAATATTAGGAGTCGAACAAGTCAGAGGAAAAGCTGTCCGAGGCGGAAGTTTTGGTCATCAACCCTGACTTGATAATTTCCTATCTGGATTATCTGTTGAAGGACAAGCTCCCTGAAGATCGCACACAGGCAGAACGCATTGCGCACCGGAATAAAAGCTATGTAGTGGTGGGAGAAAAGCTCTTTTGGAAGAGTGCTTCCGGAGTACTAAGGCGGTGTATATCTGAACAAGAAGGGAAGAATCTTCTCGAAGAAATCCACTCGGGAGTTTGCTGACATCACGTAGCATCAAGCACTCTAGTTGGAAAGACTTATCGTCAAGGTTTCTTTTGGCCGACTGTAGTAACAGATGCGGAGGCCATTGTCCATACATCTGGTATCGAGCTTTTTGCTCGGCAAGTACCGCCGCCGTCACGAGGCTGCAGACTATTCCGATCACCTGTCCATTCGCAGTTTGGGGGCTCGATATGGTTGGATCCCTGAAGAAGGCTCAAGGTGGTTTTACTCATCTCTTTGTCGCAATTGGCAAATTCATGAAGTGGATTGAGGCCAAACTAGTTGTCACGATCACAGCAGCCAAGGCCAGAGAATTCTTTTAAGAAATTGTGATCAGATTTGGTATGCCGAATAGAATTATCACAGATAATGGCACTCAATTTAGACGTGATGAATTTCTAGATTGGTGTGATGAACTCGGCATCAAAATCTGCTTTGCTTCTGTGGGACATCCCCGAAGTAATGGACAGGTCGAACGAGACAACGGCATGATGCTACAAGGCTTAAAGGCAAGGATATTTGATCGTCTTAAACCATATGCTACACGATGGGTCAAAGAATTGCCTTCGATGCTCTAGGGGCTTAGGTCTACTCCTAGCAAGGCAACCAGGCAGTCACCTTTTTTCTTGGTGTATGGTTTAGAGACGGTCTTACCTAGCGAGTTGGAATTCAGATCCCCACGGATTCGGAAATACAAAGAAGCTGAGTTGGAAGAAAACCAACTAGAAGATCTCGACCAACTAGAAGAGGCCAGGGACATCGCAACAATCAGTCGGCTAAGTACATTTAGGGCTTACGTCGCTATCATGATCGCAATGTTCGAGGCCACGCTTTCTCTAAAGGAGATCTGGTTCTAAGAAAGAATTAGAAAAGCGAGCACAAGCACTCCCTAAGCTGGGAAGACCCTTACATCGTCAATGAAGTGACACGCCCGGGGGCTTACGGACTCAAGCGCGAGGACGGTGTGATCGTCGGCAACACGTGGCATATAGAGCAGCTACGTCGCTTCTATACTTAAATCTTGTACTCAATTATGTCATTATGAATAAAGTTTTTTTCTTGACTTGCTACTTAGTTGTTATCTAACTAAGTAGTAAGTCGGGGGCTACACTTAATAGTGTGCGCTTACATGCACATATTTTTCTGAGACGTGTTTGCTTCTCTTACTTAACAGTTGCAAATGAATCCGAGTGCATTAATTCCGAGTAGTGAAACTTTGACCCCATGAGCAGCAATTCTAGTCACTTGGAAGCGTGCGGGACAAGAGCCATGGTAGAGTCCCGGCTCGAGGGCTGAACTAGTCGGGTGAGTGCATAACAAAAAGAGTCAAACCACTTAGATGAATTTAAAATCAATAAGGAAAATGGAGTAAAAAGCATTAAAATTACATACAAAACAGTCATACAATGTGTCCGAGCAAATTGTTGTACATTACCTAAGTTCTGCATGTACATATTTACAAAAGACTCAAGTCCAAATTCTCCACCAAGGCAACACAGAAGTGTCCTTGACCTCTTCGAGAAGGGCAGTGGCTTGATCATCATTCACAGTGTAGGCGAAGCCCTCCTTGACCCCTAGGATGAGGATGGCACAGAGGCGTCCTTGGAGAGGGAAGAAGACATCTTCGGTGCAGATGGAGGCAGCAGAAGAAAACTTAGATTTGTGGTGCACGGTGATGGAGTGGACCGGCGGCAACACAGGATCTAGAGCACGGCGGCGGCTAACCCTAGCAGCGGAACACGCTGCGAAATTTAGAAGACGAAGAGGCAAGTGCGCGCAGTGGAGGATAAAACCCTTTGCTCTCATTAAGTCTCGTATTTAAAGTAAGTGGTGCTAGGTTTTTGCCCATGGGCAGGAAAAGCATTTTAAATTCCACGAAAATGGTTTGGGCTTAACCTAGGGTACACCCCATGATGGGCCGCTAGCTGTGCATCGCGACAGTCGGGCATAGGTACCGCTCGGCCAAATCTAGTTTGGGATATGGTACGCCCCATAATGGGCCGATTGCCAGTCGCCATGTCAAGCGGGATTTGGGTACCTACCAAAACCAAATTAAAATATCTTCTCATAATATGCCCCATGATGGGCCGCTAGCTGTACACCGCGACAATCAGGTGCAGGTACCACTCGGCCAAACCACAGTACGCCCCATGATGGGCCGCCAGCTGTACACCGCGACACTCGGGTGTAGTTACCACTCGGCCAAACCACGGTACGCCCCATGATGGGTCGCCAGTTGTACACCGCGACAGTCGGGTGCAGGTACCACTCAGCCAAACCACAGTACGCCCCATGATGGGCCGCTAGTTGTACACCGCGACAGTCGGGTGCAGGTACCACTTGGCCAAATCATGGTACGCCCCATGATGGGCCGCCACTATACTGCCTGGCAAACCGTCGGGTGCAGGTACCACTCGCCCAAGGCCAATTTAAACAATGGTATGCCCTAGGATGGGCCGGCTGCCAGTATCCCAATGATTATACTGGGTTCCACTTGGAATTCCTAGCATGGGGAGCTCTATTGAGTCCTTCGCAATCCCCTTTTCATAGCGAGCACTTGGCATGAAAAAAACGATCGAAAGCTATGTCAAGAACTGGAAGCACTTGGCGTGAAGCATGACTCGGTTGGGATGTGACCAGAAAGGCGACAACTCAATCACAAAGCACTCGAAGGCTACTGTGGAATACATAGACCCCGGGTATCTACATGGCAGGCCGCAAGGACCACCCAAGAGAGGATGGGCCGAGCCGGTTACACGGAGACGGGCACCACCCGGACTAAAACTGCCATACCCAACAAGGAAGACTTAAAGACACGATTGTATTCCTGGATGCTAATATATTCGGCAAGGAAGGCTAGAGATAGAATCTCCACCTTGTAACCGACTAAGACTCCTTGTAACCCCGCCCCTCCACTATATAAGGGAGGCGGGGGACCCTAGAAAGACACATTGATATAGATCAACACGCACCACATCAAGATCGAGATCCCTATAATCCTAGAACACAGGACTAGGGTGTTACCTCCTCTATGAGGGCCTGAACCCGTATAAACCCGCGTCTTGTCTTACCATTAGTTTGGATCTAGTGCCTAGCCCCAAAATCATTATTGCCAACAACAAACGTCGACACCAACTAATCTGTATCAAGACTTTCGGGACATGCTGAACATGTAAACTTGATAGTTGTGTTATTGCTCTAGCAATATTCCATTCTATTGCATTTAAGTTTAATTACTATTCTAAATCATTCATAGGGCATTCGCACGATATTGCAAGAAAAGTGTTCGACATCGTCCCTACAAGAAAGATTTTCAAATAATAATCGACTTTCCGTGCATGAGGCAGGACTAGGGAAACAATTTATGTGCATACTATGTATGTACAAATGTACATTCAATTGTCACGGAGAGTGTCAGCTGTAGCGAAGCTATGGTATATAATTACACATTAATGCCTACTTTTCTTTCATTTAACATATATCATCATTAATTAACTTTCTCATTTCTTCAATAACAGTGCTCCAAGATGAGAACCAATAAGTTACTACTAACAGAAATTTTAGCAATTCAAGAACAAATCGCTGGATTCATTCATGATGAGGTCATCAATCCAAACGGCGAGTTCCACAAGTAACCTCATTGCCTTATTCCTTCAATCGTGACCCATGACATCCCTACCTCGACACCTTCTACTAGAGTCGGTGCAAAACTAAAGTGAATGAGATGTAGTCACACTATATTTGTAAACAGACTATTGTAAAAACCAAATATTGTGATGCTTTAATATATTTGAATTATGTTTTAACGATGCTTTATATTAATACACTTTAGAAAAATATTGTATAAAAATATACAATGCAGAAAAAATGCAATAAAAACATTTGGTGCACGGCTTGTCACATCACTACCGGTTGTTAGTTCAAGCCAGCAGCGATATAGTCCTATCCTTCTTTGGGTTTTGTTTGAGCGATGATGGACTATCACTTCTTGGGTTGTACCTTTGAGCCAGTAGTAATAGCTCTTATCACTGCTGGTTTCTGAGCCGATAGTGATAATCCCAAGTATCACTACCGATCAAGCCTTCTTGGCTCCCATGCCAAGCGGTGATGGCATTTTGGAGTTGGCAGTGATGTACTGTTCTGTAGTAGTGTCACCTATACCAGAGCCACTAGCATCTGTTTCAATCACAAATAACCAAGTGAAATTAGGGAGACCAAGCACTGGATAACTAATCACAACTCGATTAAGTTCTTCAAAAGCTTGTGTTTGGATTTCTCCTCAATTCCACACTTCCTACTTTAGCATGTTGAAAAGTGGTCTACATATTTGGCCATAACCCTTAACAAATCTTCTATAATAGCCTGTCAGACCAAAAAATCCTCTAAGCTGTGTGACTCTGTAACGTCCCGAAATTTTGCCTAATTTTAAATTTTGGAGTTATTTGAATTTTTATGGATTAACCAACCTTTATTTGCATTTAATTGGATTTATCTAATTTTTTTGGAATTTATTGGATTTAATTGGATTTTATTTATATCATTTTCCTTGACTAATTAAATACCAGAAAATGTAATTATCAAAATTAAAACTAATATTTTATTTAGGCTCAAAATGCTCTGAAATATTTTCTAGAATTTTTCTAGAATTTTTGAATATTTTAGTGCTAAATAATTACTTTGAATTCTTGGAATTCTTTTTATTATAAAATCTAGAAAAATGGCTAGCTACTGATGTCGGGCCGAGCCCAACAACATCTTGGCGCCGAAACCCTAATTGGCGTTCGCTCACCGTCGGATCTCGATCAAGCAGTTGCGATCGCGTACCATTTCGCCGAAGCCGATTTCAATCTCCGCCGTTGGATCGCGATCGAACGGCTGATGTGACCAGAGCTTCTCGGGAGGGCGCGACTGCCGCACCGCCGCTCGCCGTTGGGGGCCGAAGATCTTGTCAGGGATTGTGCGCGCGCCTCGAGACATGTCTCGAGCGATGAAGTACCCGTTCGTCGCGTGACTCATACGCTCCGATTGCCACTTCTCTTGCACCTTGCCGTCCTCTGTAGACCTCGCTCCTGCTCGCCGTAGTTGCCACCTCTTCCCTCTCGGTTCTTCACCGTCTTCCGCCGTGCTCCGCCGTTCCCTGACGCGACCGAGACCCTCGCCGAGTTCCTCGTGTCGCGCCGCATCCACCAAGCCACTTCTTCACGCCGGAGGAGTCCTGTAGCGCCGCCGAGCCATCGTCTTCCTCGTCTCCGGCCTTCGGGAGTCTGCTGCACCGCCATCGACTACTCGAGCTCCAGCCACCGTTCGATTTCCATCGCACGCTCGAGGTATTGCCACGTCTCTTCTCCTGTAGCGCTAGCTCGGGTTGTTTCGGATGTTAATGACCGTTAGATTGTGATCGTAAGGTCCTCGTTAGGCCACGTAGGCTTGTGAATAGGAATTAGCTCGGTAAGCCGTGACCGTTGGATTCTCATCCGACCGCTCTGGTACGTCCACGTTAGGGTCAGGAATAGTGTTCTGCTCGGTCAACCGTAGCCGTCGATGCGTAGATGTGCGGCTCGCATTGCGCCACCCGCGCTCGGCCACCTGAGGACAGCTCGGGTACCCCGCACCGTTGGATCTCCATCCGGCCGAGAGCGATGAGCCCACGAGGCAGCAGCGATGTTACGCTCGGGTATCGGTAGCGGTCGGATTTTCATCTGACCGTATTTTTGCGTCCACGTCACCGCAGCCGTCGCGCTTGATGAAGTCCGTTCGATCTTGGATGAAGGGCTGTGGTCGTGCCACGTGTCAGCTTCTGGCGAAGCCAGGTACTGTTCCGTGGGGCCCACATGTCAGTGTGATGACCCTCGGCTGTGCTGACGTCAGCATGACGTCATCCGGGCCCACCTGTCTGTGACCGTGGGCGACGTGGCTCGCTCCGGTGCCGACACGTGTCGCCGCGAGGGAAAATCAGCCGGAAAATCGATGGAAAATAGAGGATTAATTCGGTTTATTCTTTTATGAATTTTCAGAATATTGTAAAGGCTATAACTTTTGCATTTTAACTCGGATTTGGGTGATTCTAGTGCCCAAAAATTTGTAAAAATGTGAACTATTTATTGGTGATTTTTATTTCATTTTTAGAATTTCTATTGTTATCTGTATTGTATGTTTATTGTGTGCTTGCTTGTACCGCTTAGACTCCGAGTCGCCGAGTTTCGCCGAGGAAGAATTTGAAGACCCATCACAGAGTGTGGAATATATGGACCCCGGGTATCTACATGGCAGGTCGTGAGGACCACCCAAGGGGGGATGGGCCAAGCCAACTGCATAAAGATGGGTATTGCCCAGGAGGCAGGTCGCCATGCGCAGCAAGGAAACCCTGAAGATGGAAACCAACCCTGCTTAGGGGGAATACAATTGTAATCCTAACTGTTATCATGTATAACGGATAAGGAAAGAGATACAATCCCCACCTCGTATCCGAGTGGGATTCCATATTGTAACCGCCCCTCTCTACTATATAAAGGGAGGGGGCGGGGCACCAACGACGGATACACACAACATCATCAGCTATAAGCTAGCCACATATAATTCCAGAGCACAGGACTAGGGTATTATCTCCACCGTGAGAGCCCGAACCTGTATAATTCCGGTGTCTTGTGCTACCATCGAGTTTGGATCTCGGCGCCTAGCCCCCTTTTCTTTATTGCCGACAACAAACGTCGACACAGAGCTTCGACCAGAACCAACCGCTGTTTGAAGGCAAGTCATGCTTTGACCATATTGCCTCTAGATTTTAAAAATGTATTTCGATTCAATTTATGCATGCTATGTTAATTAAAAATGATATTGCTTGTTGTGGGAAATGTAGCTAAATTACCAATTGAATTATGCCACCTTGTTAATGTCATTATATGCCCTGAACACCTTGTCACCCTAGAATGTTTAAATATGTTGGATGCTAATATGATGCCAACACGGGAGGCTAGACCGTGAGTAGTAGCTTATCACCTTTCAGTGTCGTGGAATGACTTTCAAATATCAAATGAATATAGACTAAACACTTATGGAGCGCATTTTGGAAAATGCGATGATGTCATGAATCGGGCTGGGATAGTGACCTGTGTGGTGCTATTCATGAAACGATGTGGAAAATGGCATGTGTTGCTTAAGTATAAAGTGGGGTGGGAAAATGATTTGAACCGGGGCAAGTGGCAAGAAGGCTTCGTGCCGGGTGGGCCTGTGTGGCAATGGGCTGTATGAATGATTGAAAAGGCTGTGTGCCGAGTTGTATAAATTGGATGTCTTGCCCGGGACAGTTAAGGACTTAACCTTGCGAGCCTTTGAGGCTGAGTTCCGTGTACAACCACTTGTCCGGAATGGGGCGGACCTAGTTGATGAGGTTTCTAATATCTTTCCTTTGATACCTCGGGGTGTGATTACACAAAGGTGTAACCGCTTGGGGAGCGTACTGTCTTGCGGCTTGGTACCCATCTAACGGTATGTGCTGTTCTAAGCTTTGGCTCTGTGTGAGGAAGTGTTAGGAAGGCAATCTTGGAGAGGATCAGCGGCTAAGTGTTAGTCTCTGAAAGACTTTGTTGCAATCAATCGCTGTGTGGCGGCTTAATCGTATCTGTGGGTAAAGTGTACAGCCTCTGCGAGTGTGTGTGTGAATCTATTGAATAGCCGTGTCATGATCTTGGACAATGCTTTCGGTGATTACTGATCAAGGGTTAGATTTTCAAAACGAAATGTGGAATGGGTGGTACATGTGCTAAAAAGCTGTGTGAATGAAATTAGGGCTGTGTGCCAAAACCTTTGAGAAAAAGAATTGAGAAATTAATTATTAATAATATTGAATTTACTGCTTATAATCTAATAGGATTACCTATTAAAAGAAATCTTTGCTTACATAAAATAACCAATTAAGCCTTTCCTTTGGAATAAGCCATGCATATAGTAATAGACACGCATTGTGCATGACTTGTTGAGTATGTTGTATACTCACCCTTGCATCGACAAAACCTCGAAGAAGAAGAAGCCGTACAAGCATGGAATGAAGAATTAAATCGAAGGCGGGAGGATTAAGGGTTGAGCCGCTTAGTAGCTTTGTGGCTAGGAGTGGTTCCGCTATCGTATTTTGCTTCCATTGAATGAACTTGATCTTGATGATATTCATGCATACTGCGTGTGAAGTATTGTAAGGTGACCATAAGGTCATGTAACTCGTTATTATTTATGCTTGAAGTACTTTATTATTAATTCCGCTGCGTATGATTGTGGTACTTCAACTTGTTTATCTGTGTGTACTAAGCGTGATCACGGACTAGTACGGAATACCTGAGTGTCGAATCCGTGATAAATTCGGGCACGACAAGGGATGGTATCGAGCCATCTTGTTGTAGGACTTGACCCTAGTTAGGTAGCCGTTTTGATGGAGTCCAAATTAATTTCTAAAGAATAAAATCTGGACAAGAATAATCAACGAAATCTTGACTCATCTCTTCTTCTTTACTACATACCTCTGCTGTATTTTGCTATTACTTTCATGTTCTTTTAAAATTTGTTGTTCTGACGCGTTGCTTTGGCAGATGCGGATGGTTCACTCATTTGGAGAGCGTCACGGAGGCTACGCTGCGGAGCTCTGGAGGATGCTCCAGGTGTTGGGAGGCTTCGACCGCCCTCTCTACCGGTCCCTTACCTGGATAGTCAACGGGATCGCTTGCGGATGGGAGACGACTCTGACTTTGTACGCTCGGGAGCACGCGCGTGCTAGTCGTCCGCTTCGCCTCGCGGTGAAGCGAGCCAGTTACGAGGCGGGCATACAGGAGTGTGCCCGGGTTGCGCTGCGACGGATCAGCATGGACCATGGCTCTGAGCTGTGGGACACCGCCTTTCGTGTGCACCCGCACGCGGGAGGACCTCTTCAGGCGCGCCTGGAGCTAGAGGACGACGACGCCGTCGTGCACCTGGGCCGGTTTGCTACAGCACAGGAGGAGGTGATGGACGCCACTACTACAGAGTTGCAGGCTGTCTACCGTGTTCTGGAGGAGACCGAGGTTGCCCTGCGGGAGACCCGCATGCACGTTGTGCAGAGGATCGCCGAGCTGGAGGAGGCTCTCTACGGACACGGGGAGCCGGACGCTGTCATGGAGCTCGGCAGCAGCGACGAGGAGGAGCGAAGCGAGAGCAGTGCTGGCGCCGAGGACCAGCAGCCAGAGGTGCCCCCAGCTGCACCAGTGGGAGGGCATGGGGACCAGTTTGCCCCGATGCCAGCTCACCCGCCGGTTTACGTGATCGGCGAGCCGCAGCATGGTTGGCTTGAGGAGTGATGATTTGTCGAGGATGCGAGAGTCGACTTTTGCGTCGAGACTTCGATTGTTTTGAGTCGCGTCTTTATTTCCGAACTTTAGTATGCGATGTTGTAATGAACTATTGATGTGATGATGTGATTGACTGATTTTGTGGTTGCATAGTCCCTAGACTATGTAAGCAACCATACCTATTACTATTATGCTTGAAAGTTTTATGGTTTTATTTAAGTTACACCTGTTTCCCCCATAAGTTCCTCTACGTATCTATTCTTTTCCCTCTTATCTCTAAACCCCGAAGAATCAACAGATGGTGAACACTCGCAACAACGGAGCAGGAGGCAGTGGTTCACGTCACGGAGGCAGTCAGGACCATACGCCACCACCGCAGGCAGCACCGCCAGTGGATATGCAGAATCTAGGAGCATTTCTCGCAGCACAAACGCAGTTAATGCAAACAATGATGACAACCGTGCAACAACTCAACACTCAGGCCGTCGCCAACAATCAGGCTAATAACAACGGACCCCGTCCCTATTCAAGATTGTCCGAGTTTATGAGGACTCGACCGCCGACATTCTCAGGGAATGCCAGCCCATTAGAGGCAGACGACTGGCTAAGGACCATCGAAAGGAAATTGCACATAACGCGGTGTGAAGGAAACGAGAGGGTACTTTATGCCTCTCACCAGCTTGAAGGAACAGCAGCTGAATGGTGGGAAAATTACTGCGCATCGCAGGAGAGCCCGCAAGAGATTACTTGGGAGGAATTTACTATAGCTTTCCGTCAATATCATGTGCCGAAGGGTATTATGGAACTGAAGAAGGAGGAATTCAGAGCACTAAAGCAAGGAGGCCAAACAGTGGCGGATTATCTGAATAAATTCACTCAACTTGCACGCTACGCTCCAGAAGACGTAGCAACAGACAAGGCAAGGCAGTCCCGTTTCCTGAAGGGACTTAACACCGATTCTGGTGGGGTGATTACCCACACTTTCCCGAATTTTCAGAGCGGTAAACAAAGGCGCTCATCTTTGGAAGACAAGCGCAAAGAACTGGACGACAATCGCAAATGCCGCATGGCTCTGCAGGGAGGACGCCAGGGTCATCAGAAGACAAGGATGGTACCCGGCAATTCCCAGATTCGGCCGAGGAGCGATGTCGGACACCGCCGCCAATGCCAAGACCAGCTGGACAAACCCCTCAGACCCCAATCAAGGTTGTTAACCAGAACGGAGGAAATCAGCAAATGTCTGGAAGACGCTGCTACAACTGCAACGAGACGGGGCATTTCGCCAATGCGTGCCCAAAGAAAGGAGGCGTGACGCCAGTACGCTTCAATCTAGGGAGCACCCCAGCTAAGACCCCTACCCAAGGAGGAAGCCGAGGACCTGCACAAGCTGGAGCTACACCGCAGGCATTCGCGCGAGGAAGGATCAATCATATTTCCGTAGACGAAGTCCAGAATGCCACGGACGTCGTGCTCGGTAAGTTCCTAGTCAACTCAGTGCCAGCTACAGTATTATTTGATTCAGGAGCTTCGCATTCGTTCGTTTCTCGAGATTTTGCTGTGACAAATGATTTGGATATGGTTAACCTAAAGAATACACTCCTAGTTCAATCCCCTGGATCAGAACTCCGTTATAAGGTCGGATGTTCTGGAATTAAGCTATTAATAAAGGGAGTAGAGTTCTAGCGAACCTTATTATACTAGATACCCAAACCACGGATGTTATCACAGGAATGGATTGATTGACTAAGCATAAGGCTATATTAGGCGTGGACGAAGAGTTGTGTCTATCGAGAGCCCCGATGGCAAAAGGTGGAGATTCAAGCGTTGGCGATTCGAGGAGGTCAAATGCTAGTGAACAATTTGGAGACTGTCAGTATAAGAGATGTACCAGTGGTTAGTGAATACCTAGATGTTTTTCCCGAGGAATTACCAGAAATGCCACCAGACAGAGACATAGAGTTCGTAATTGACTTAGTACCTGGAACAGCACCGATAGCAAAGAGACCATATCGGATGTCTACCGAAGAGTTGGTAGAGATGAAGAAGCAGATCGAGGAGTTGTTGGAAAGAGGATTCATCAGACCAAGCTCGTCACCATGGGGAGCACCGGTTCTGTTTGTTAAGAAAAAGGATGGGAGTTTTCGGATGTGTATAGACTATCGCGCACTCAATGAAGTGACGATAAAGAATAAATACCCGTTACCCCGAATAGATGATCTTTTCGATCAACTAAGAGGAGCAGGAGTATTCTCCAAGATCGACCTTAGGTCAGGATATCACCAGTTGAGAATCAAGACAGAGGACATACCCAAGACCGCATTTTCTTCAAGATATGGACATTATGAGTTCACAGTTATGTCATTTGGATTGACAAACGCCCCAGCGTACTTTATGAACTTAATGAATAAAGTATTCATGGAGTACTTAGATAAATTTATGGTCGTGTTCATAGATGATATTTTGGTTTATTCAAGGACGGATGAAGAGCACGCCCAACATTTGAGATTAGTGCTGGAGAAACTAAGAGAGCAACAATTGTACGCGAAATTCAGTAAATGCGATTTCTGGAAGAGTAAGGTAGATTTCTTAGGGCATGTCATGACTGCGGAAGGAATTGCAGTGGACCCAAGCAAGGTTGAGACAGTGCTACATTGGGAGTCGCCCAGGACAGTTTCGCAAGTTCAAAGTTTCCTTGGAATGGCTGGCTATTACCGCCGATTTATAGAAGGATTTTCGACAATTGCTAGGCCAATTACGCAACTGCTAAAGAAGGAAAAGAAGTTTGTTTGGACACCTGATTGTGAAAAGAGCTTTCAAGAGTTAAAGAAACGACTGACATCAGCACCAGTGTTAGTTCAGCCAGATGTGCACCAGAGTTTTGATATTTACTGCGATGCATCACGCCAAGGACTTGGATGCGTGTTAATGCAGAATGGAAAGGTAGTAGCCTATGCATCAAGGCAATTAAGGCCACATGAAGGGAATTACCCGACGCATGATCTAGAATTAGCAGCCGTAGTGCACGCACTGAAGATATGGCGTCACTATCTTATTGGCAATAGGTGTGAGGTGTATACAGATCACAAAAGCCTTAAATACATTTTCACCCAATCGGACCTAAACATGAGGCAAAGGAGATGGTTAGAGCTGATCAAGGATTACAACATGGGTATCCATTATCATCCGGGCAAGGCTAATGTAGTGGCTGATGCCCTGAGTCGGAAAGGTCATGGTCCAAATTCGAAGGTGGAAGGAAGCCAGGGAGAATTTTGTAAGGACCTTCAGAGGTTAAAACTGGAAGTTGTTCCCGAGGGATTCGTAGCCGCATTGGAAGTAAAGCCTATCTTGGAAGATCAGATTAGAGAAGGTCAGAAGAATGATGAGAAGATCAAGCGAATCAAGGCCAAGATGGAGGAAGGCCAAGCAAAAGACTTTAAGCTGGATGAACGTGGTACGTTGTGGATGAAAGAGCGTATCTGCGTACCTAACAGAAAGGAGCTGAAGCAGTTAATATTGGAGGAAGCTCATGACTCCAAGTATTCGATTCACCCAGGAAGTGCAAAAATGTATCAAGATTTAAAAGGGAAGTTTTGGTGGCCGAATATGAAGAGAGAGGTTGCTGAACACGTAGCACTATGTGATGTATGCCAGCGAGTCAAAGCTATGCATCAGAGACCAGCAAGACTGCTGCAGCCATTGAAAATACCAGAGTGGAAATGGAAAGAAATCGGAATGGATTTCATTACCGGATTGCCAAGGACACAAGGAGGATATGACTCCATATGGGTCATAGTGGATCGCCTGACAAAGGTCGCACATTTCATACCAGTAAAGACCACCTACTCGGGAGATAAGTTAGCCGAGTTATATATGGCGAGAATCGTTTGCTTACATGGAGTGCCAAAGAAGATTGTATCGGACAGAGGTACCCAATTTACCTCAAGATTTTGGGATAAACCGCATACAAAGAATGGGCACCCGTTTGAATTTCAAGATCTGACTTACCACCCGCAAAGCAGATGGATGAGCGTAAAGAGTCAACCAGATATTAGAGGATATGTTAAGAGCACATGACGTTAGCATATACATCAACTTGGGATAAATGTTTGCCATATCACGGAGTTTAGTTACAACAACGACTATCGAGCAAGTCTTCGATGTCACCTTTTGAAGCATTGTATGGTCGACCTTGTAGGACGCCGTTAAATTGGAATGAGGCGGTGAGCGTCATGTCTTTGGACCAGATATACTTCAAGAAGCCGAAGAGCAAATAGCCCTGATCAGAGAAAGATTAAAGATTGCACGATCAAGACAGAAAGCTCTGCCGACAACCGCCAGTAGAGATTTGAGTTTTGAACCGAAGATTACGTGTATCTCGAGTTCGCCACTTAAGGAGTCCAGAGGTTTCACAAAAGGGTAAACTTGTGCCAAGATATGTAGGACCATTTAAGATCATAAGCCGTAAGGGCGAAGTCGCGTACCAACTCGAGTTACCGCAGTCAGTAGAAGGAGTGCACAATGTTTTCCATGTATCGCAACTTAAAAAGTGTCTCCGAGTGCCTGAAGAGCAAACATCACTAGAAGAAGTTGAACTGCAGGAAGACTTGACTTACAAAGAGCAACCGATGAAAATTCTCGACACAATGGATCGGAAAACGAGAAACAAGACAACCCATTTCTGCAGAGTTCAGTGGAGCAATCACACAGAAAGCGAGGCCACCTGGGAACAAGAGGAAGATCTGGAAAAGGAATTCCCAAACCTATTCTATAGTTAAGCCTCGAATCTCGGGGACGAGATTCTGTTAAGGGGGGTAGGTTTGTAACGTCCCGAAATTTTGCCTAATTTTAAATTTTAGAGTTATTTGAATTTTTATGGATTAACCAACCTTTATTTGCATTTAATTGCATTTAATTGGATTTATCTAATTTTTCTGGAATTTATTGGATTTAATTGGATTTTATTTATATCATTTTCCCTTGAGTAATTAAATACCAGAAAATGTAATTATCAAAAATTAAAACTAATATTTTATTTAGGCTCAAAATGCTTTGAAATATTTTCTAGAATTTTTCTAGAATTTTTTGGGTATTTTTAGTGCCCCAAATAATTACTTTGAATTACTGGAATTCTTTTTATTGTAAAAATCTAGAAAAATGGCTAGCTACAGTATCGGGCTGAGCCCAACACTGTGCTGGCGCCGAAACCCTAATCGACGTTCGCTCTCCACCGTTAGATCTCGATCAAACGGTTGCGATCGCGTACCGTTTTGCCGAAGCCGATTTCAATCTCCGCCGTTGGATCGCGATCGAACGGCTGATGTGACCAGAGCTTCTCGGGAGGGCACGACTGCCGCACCGCCGCTCGCCGTTGGGGGCCGAAGATCTTGTCAAGGATTGTGCGCGTGCCTCGAGACATGTCTGAGCCAGTGAAGTACCCCGTTGCGTGCGTGACTCCCTTCCGCTCCAGTTGCCACTTCTCTCGCACCTTGCCGTCCTCTGTAGACCTCGCACTTGCTCGCCGTAGTTGCCACCTCTTCCCTCTCGGTTCTTCACCGTCTTCCGCCGTGCTCGCTCGTTCCTCGACGCGGCCGAGACCTCGCCGAGTTCCTCGTGTCGCCAAGGCCCACCAAGCCACTTCTTCACGGAGGAGTCTCAGAAGCGCCGCCGAGCCATCGTCTTCCTCGTCTCTCGGCCTCGGGAGTCTGCTGCACCGCCATCGACTACTCGAGCTCCAGCCACCGTTCGATTTCCATCGCACGCTCGAGGTATTGCCACGTCTCTTCCCCTGTAGCGCTAGCACGGGTTGTTTCGGATGTTAATGACCGTTAGATTGTGATCGTAAGGTCCTCGTTAGGCCACGTAGGCTTGTGAATAGGAATTAGCTCGGTAAGCCATGACCGTTGGATTCTCATCCGACCGCTCTGGTACGTCCACGTTAGGGTCAGGAATAGTGTTCTGCTCGGTCAACCGTAGCTGTCGATGCGTAGATGTGCGGCTCGGATTGCGCCACGTGCGCTCGGCCACCTGAGGACAGCTCGGGTACCCCGCACCGTTGGATCTCCATCCGTTCGCAGCGATGAGGCCACGTAGGCTTGGCAACAGTGTTCTGCTCGGGTATCGGTAGCCGTCGGATTTTCATCCGACCGTATTTTTGCGTCCACGCCACCGCAGCCGTCGCGCTTGATGAAGTCCGTTCGATCTTGGATCAAGGGCTGTGGTCGCGCCATGTCGACTTTCTCGCGGCTGTCTTTATTCTATGGGGCCCACATGTCAGTGTGATGACCCTCGGTCGTCTTGGCCGTCAGCAAGATGACGTCATCCCGCCCACATGCTGCGGAGTGGGCGACGTGGCTCGCTTCGGTGCTGACACGTGTCACCGCGAGGGAAAATCAGCCGGAAAATCGGTGGAAAATCGAGGATTAATTCGGTTTATTCTTTTATGAATTTTCAGAATATTGTAAAGGCTATAACTTTTGCATTTTAACTCGGATTTGGGTGATTCCAGTGCCCAAAAATTTGTAAAAATGTGAACTATTTATTGGTGATTTTTATTTTATTTTTAGAATTTATATTGTTGTCTGTATTGTATGTTTATTGTGTACTTGCTTGTACCGCTTAGACTCCGAGTCACCGAGTTTCACCGAGGAAGAATTTGAAGACCCATCGCAGAGCTTCGACCAGAACCAACCGCTGTTTGAAGGCAAGTCATGCTTTGACCATATTGCCCCTAGATTTTAAAAATGTATTTCGATTCAATTTATGCATGCTATATTAATTAAAAATGATATTGCTTGTTGTGGGAAATGTAGCTAAATTACCAATTGAATTATGCCACCTTGTTAATGTCATTATATGCCCTGAACACCTTGTCACCCTAGAATGTTTAAATATGTTGGATGCTAATATGATGCCAACACGGGAGGCTAGACCGTGAGTAGTAGCTTATCCTGCTCGTATGCGTGGAATGACTTTCAAATATCAAATGAATATTGACTAAACACTTATGGAACGCATTTTGGAAAATGCGATGATGTCATGAATCGGAACTGGGATAGTGACCTGTGTGGTGCTATTCATGAAACGATGTGGAAAATGGCATGTGTTGCTTAAGTATAAAGTGGGGTGGGAAAATGATTTGAACCGGGGCAAGTGGCAAGAAGGCTTCGTCTTGGGTGGGCACTGTGGCAATGGGCTGTATGAATGATTGAAAAGGCTGTGTGCCGAGTTGTATAAATTGGATGTCTTGCCCAGGACAGTTAAGGACTTAACCTTGCGAGCCTTTGAACTGAGTTCCGTGTACAACCACTTGTCCGGAATGGGACGGACCTAGTTCAGTAGGTTTCTAATATCTTTCCTTTGATACCTCGGGGTGACAGTTACACAAAGGTGTAACCGTTTGGGGAGCGTACCTGTGCTGCGGCTTGGTACCCATCTAACGGTATGTGCTGTTCTAAGCTTTGGCTCATGTGAGGGAAGTGTTAGGAAGGCACATCGAGAGGATCATCGCTAAGTGTTAGTCTCTGAAAGACTTTGTTGCAATCAATCGCCTGTGTGGCGAGCGACTGTATCCTGTGGGTAAAGTGTACAGCCTCTGCAGAGTGTGTGTGTGAATCTATTCGAATAGCCGTGTCCATGATCTTGGACATTGCTTTCTTGATTACTGATCAAGGGTTAGATTTTCAAAACGAAATGTGGAATGGGTGGCTGTGTGCCAAAAAGCTGTGTGAATGAAATTAGGGCTGTGTGCCAAAACCTTTGAGAAAAAGAATTGAGAAATTAATTATTAATAATATTGAATTTACTGCTTATAATCTAATAGGATTACCTATTAAAAGAAATGCTGCTTTACGCAAAATAACCAATTAAGCCTTTCCTTTGGAATAAGCCATGCATATAGTAATAGACCTGCATTGTGCATGACTTGTTGAGTATGTTGTATACTCACCCTTGCATCGACAAAACCTCAGAAGAAGAAGAAGCCGTGCCAGCATGGAATGAAGAATTCGTCGAAGGCCAGGAGGATTAAGGGTTGAGCCGCACTCAGTAGCCTGTGGCTAGGAGTGGTTCCGCTATCGTATTTTGCTTCCGCTGAATGAACTTGATACTGATGATATTCATCGCCCTGCGTGGCGAAGTATTGTAAGGTGACCATAAGGTCATGTAACTCATTATTATTTATGCTTGAAGTACTTTATTATTAATTCCGCTGCGTATGATTGTGGTACTTCAACTTGTTTATCCTGTGTGTACTAGCGTGATCCTGGACTAGTACGGAATACACAGAGTGTCCGAATCCGTGATAAATTCGGGGCACGACAGACTCCTTTCGATTTTGGCCAGTTAAGGATGTCAATTATTTTTACAAGATTAGTGGAAACTTCCTGTCCACTAATGACATGCCCTAAATACTCCACTTGGGGTGTAGCAAAAACACACTTACTAAGCTTAACCTTGAGCTGATTTTTTGTCAGGACATTCAAAGCCATTTTAAGCTACTTAATATGTTCTTAACGATCCTTGCTGTAAATGAGGATGTTGTTGAAGAAAACTAGAATAAATTTCCTCAAACATTTACTGAAGATAGAGTTCATCAAGGCTTGAATCCCAAGTGTGTTTGTTAATCCAAAAGACATCACTAAATATTCATAGTATCCCAAGTGTGTTTTGAAAGCTGTTTTGTCGACATCTTCTTCCTTCATTCTAATTTGGTGATAACCTGATCTTAAATACAAATTTGTGAAGGTTGTGGCTCCATGTAGTTCATCCAATAGGTCTTCAATGATTGGCATAGGAAATTTATTTTTAACCATCATGGAATTTAGTTGTCGGTAATCCACACACATTCGCCATGATTCATCCTTTTTTCGGGCCATCACTATCGGAGACGCATATAGGCTAATGCTAATCCTAATTTCCTCATTCTCCAACAGTTGCTTAATAATGCTCTCCATGGTGTCTTTCTGGTAGTGAGGAGTTCTATAGGGTCTAAGGTTTGGTGGTTCAGCCCCACTTTTCAAAATAATGGCACGATCAATCTCCCTCCGAGGTGGTAAACCTCTTAGCTCAGTTGCCACTTCCAGAAATTACTGCAGCACTGCTTCAATGTCAGCTAGAATAACTAAATTATATCCATTCTTCACCTCTGATATACTTTGTATTTGAATCATACTTCCGAGTATCCCCTTTTGCAGCATCTTCTCTAACTTAACAGCTTTAATGTGTCATTTAGCAGGTGGACTAGTATAGTCCTTGAAATGAATAACTTCCTTTCCTTCGCATATGGATAAACTATGCTAAAAAATCTAGTCAGCCCCCAGAATTATGTCATAATTCTTCAAAGGTAACAACTTGAAAGAATTCTTGAATTGAACTCCTTGTATTTCATACTTTAGCCCTTCGACTCTAGCACATGTTTGTAGTTTTCCTCTACTGGCTACAGCCACCTTCCTGACAGGTTCATACTCCGATGGACAATTTTCTTTGACTGCTAATTCATAATCCATGAATGAGTGGGTACTACCACTATCTATCAATGCCACTGCCTTGATTCCCTCAACCCTTGTTATTAAAGCAAAAGTGGAAATTCCGATTTTCCTTTAGTTGC
Source organism: Guadua angustifolia (assembly GCA_036346375.1). Lineage (NCBI taxonomy): Eukaryota > Viridiplantae > Streptophyta > Magnoliopsida > Poales > Poaceae > Guadua > Guadua angustifolia. Next base: position 223,700 of record JAYEVE010001379.1, read on the forward strand.
TTGCTGTGAAATTTGCATTAATTGTTCCAAACCTTGCTGTGGAATTGAATTTTCTAGACCAACAAGTTCTACACTGTCAAGAGTCTACGAGTTCATTTTCCAGCACTGGATCCTTATTATTTACAATATTACATTCTTCTTCTCTCATTAATAAAGCATGTAAAGCCCTTTTCATTTGTTATTCGAATCCCATGGTTCCTTACAATACCAGCAAGAATTTCTGTTCTTTTCTTCCACTCTTCCTTGAGTCCAACTTTGAATCATGGTTCTGCTTCCAGTTTGATTACCCTGCCATTGGTGACCCCAACTTTGTTTCTGTTGTATCCCCCAATGAACTGATTTCTTTTTGATGCGGCTGCTTTTTTCATAAACCCTTGCATAACAATACCCTTCCATCAATCCTTGCGGCCTTTGTCCACACACATCATGCTTTATATCCTCCCTCAAGCCTCCAATAAAACAACTCAACAAGAAGTGCTCTTGCAAATAAGGGTGGTCCCTCTTGACCATGGCAATACAATCCTCAAATTTGTCTATATACACATATATGGTTGATTTTTGTTTAACATTATGTAATAATTCAACAACATCATGAGCTGAAGTGTTAGAAAATCGATCACTAATCATTACACTAAACTGCAGCCAAGTCAAGGTATAACTGAGTATCCCTATTCCATTGAACCATGTAGTAGCATAGCCTATTAAGTGTGCAGTTGCTAGATTAGCCCACTAATCCAATGGAGTACCTGAAATTTCAAAAAACTTCTCACACTGCTTAAGTCAATTCAAAATCCTCTCTCCTTCAAATAGTGGTATATCCAACCTTGGGCCTTTTATCATCGCTTCCACATAATGATTTGAATTGTTAATGTCACCCACATATTGATCTGTTTGTGTATCAAACCATCGCACACCGAATGGTGAGGCCTCAGTCCATAGTTGTTCTAGCTATTCATAGGAGGCCTTCTTACTCCTTGTGCATCAAAACCATATAAGGGTTGAAAGCTCCTCTTGAGTTCATTTGATTAGATTGATGGGTCATTGGCGATCTAATCATGGGATGAAACTCCGAACAAGGTTTTAAACCTACAGTATTTTGATCTTCAGCAAATTGAACTTCCCTTGCACCTCTATCTATCCTTCCTTCACTTTGTGCTATTAGAGTACAGGGAGTCTTCTGATGTGTTACCTGAAACTTGTTTAAGATAAGCCTTTTGATGTGTTACTGAACACTCACTTGAAGATAAATTAGTTGCCACGCTTCCTCGCTTCAACTTCATCTATCGTATAAACTCCCACTTGATTCAGTTTTCTTCCTCAAGCGGGCGTAATGGATGAACCAACAACACACATTCGCTTCAAGATCTCCTTCATCTTCGAGAACTCTGCCTTCAAACTCTTCAAATTGTCTAGATATTCCTTGATCACTAACATCTCAGCCCTGACCTCAGAGAGTTCATCTTTACCTACCATCGCCTCCTGTGATTCGGTTGTAACCACCATGAATCTATTCGAGCTGTCATCAATTGAGGGATTTCATAGCTATGATTTAGAAATTACAGCCATCCTCCATCGATCTAGCAATCAATCCAAGAATTGCTTGAGCTTTGATACCTTTGTCAGGATCAGACTCATAGCGAAACTGAAAATGAAACAGAAAACGCAGAAGAGAATTACTAGAACTTCTAAAACTCTAGCTACAATACAATACTTGGATAATTAAGATTCTAATTCCTTTTCCCTGTTCTGATCTGGGTCTTATACCATCAGTTTTTTATAGAGTTTATTGCAAATGTAATACTGATTCACAAACTAGATTACGTCGTTTGTCATTACACGGTAATTGAAAAATGGCTAATACAGTAATTACCATTTCTTTTCCTATCTGTCAGATCTTACTTAACCTTTACCTCCCCAAAATCTAAACTGCACACTTCCTGTAAATGAAGCCGACATCCTTTTCAAATTTCCACCGACATCCTTCTCTTCTCAGTTAGCTACTGAATCTCTCTGAATTTTTGTACTGGCTATTTGCTTGGCCTGACACTTGAGCCCCTCGCTGTCTACGTCAACCACCCTTTGTGACCTCCGCGCCATGGCTAGCATCCTCCTCCGCAAGCCCCTGTCCCTGACCCCCTCCTCCGACTCGTCCAAAGATCATGATGGCCCTTCTGCCTGCACCACTCCCGTCTTGAGCTAAGCCGCTCAATGCCTTTGCAATGATGTTATGTTAGACCTAGACTTAATAACTTATTTGAAGTTGTGCTGTTAGGAAGCTCCTAATGCTTTGTCCCTGTTGCATGTTCTTCAAGTAAGTAATTCTTAAGAATATTTAGCTGACGAAAAATTATGTGAAGCTGATTTTAGTGTGGTCTATCATTAATCTTTATAGAGTGGTATCCGGTGTAGGGGAGGAACTAGAGTAAAAACTACCCTGGTTCACCACCCCTACAAGATATATATAGAGAGAGATTATAGATATAGAAAATATATATAATTTAATACAACCACAAGAAACATTGATGTGCAAAGTGCAATGGTAAAAAAAGAATTAATAAATTATGGAAATGCTTACTTGAATGAAGAAATCCACCAATATTTGATTAGTTGTAGCAAAGGGAAAGGAATCTAAAGTGAAATCATGGACAAAACTTAAAAGATGTCTGGTATTGGCAAAATATATCATGCAACCTCCTTAGCCTACAAAAAGAGAACAAAATAAATTTTAAATTAAAAATAGTAGAATGATTAAATGGATATAAATACATCACCTTTTAGTATTTACGTTCTCTCATGTTCATGAAGTGACGAACGACAGCATTATCAGCAACTTTCTTCATTTCTTCTTTCTCCACATAACAAATGAGGCTATCGCTCATGAATTCATCACCAATACTATTGCACAAATATGTTTTCACAATTCTCATGGCTGAAAAGCACCTCTCAACTATAGCAGTGGCAACAGGCAATACTAATACTAGCTTCAATAGCTGAAAAACCAAAAGATAGCAAAGATGTTTCTTAGTCTCCACCATTTTCTGAGAAAGTTCACCAATAGTTTGTATATTGGAGAATCTATCGTTTGCTCGCACATCGGCAATATAGAGGCAAAGATTTTGGTGAAGATCCCTCAATTCCGTGGAATCAAAATCATTGGGATAAAGCTTAGCTAAACTTATCAAATTCTCCGCATTGAAATCATGAAATGAGTCCCTGGACTCAGAGCAACTGACCAAACAAGCAAGTTAGAGCTGGTTTCACTGAAGCGCTATCAAGCTCTTGGCGTAGCCAATCAAGAACATCATTAAAACAATCCACTTCAAAATGATGCTTGTTGGTAATTCCAGTTCTTTGTCATTGCTTCTTTGGATTAATATAAGTTTCTTCCATTTCTAACTTGGGAATGTCATGTTTCTCGCAAAAGGCATACACTTCACCAATAACAGAGTCCCACCCTTCTTCTCTAAGAGTGTCCAAATACAACCTAGTTGATCTTACACATTTAATAGCATTCACAATGTCTTGATCCTTCCGTTGTAATGCCAAAGAAAGGGTGTTTGTGGTTATTAAAACAATCAACATTAGTTGCAAATAGAACACAAAATCAAATGACTGGAAGTTTACTAGAAGACCCAATGCTTGATCTCTACTTGTTCTATCCTTATCTTTTTCTTCCACAAATTCTAGCACTTTAACAACAGCTGGGAACAGGTCAACCAAACTATTAAGAGTTTTATAATGAGAGCTACAACGAGTATCTCCTGGTCTTTGAAGACATTGCTCTTGGTTTAACCCTGTTCCAGTTTGAAGTAACCCACAACCTAGGGCCTTATGCACTTGTTCATGGTTGATGTCTCGAACCATGTCTTTTCTCTTTGAAGATCCACCCACCACATTTAACAAGAGAGATATCATATTAAAGAAATTACTTATTCCTTTATGCTTTCTTACAACAACAACAACAACTAACTGAAGTTGATGAGAAAAACAATAGACATAATATGCGGTGCTATTTTCTCTCATAATTAGTGATTTCAAGCCATTGAACTCACCTCGCATATTGCTAGCACCATCATATCCTTGGCCTCTAACTTGCTTCAAGATTAGCTTATATTCTGCAAATAGAGAATCAATAGCAGACTTGAGGTAGGAAGAAGTTGTCTCTTTGGCATGAACTAGTCCAACAAACCTCTCTTTCACAAGTTCATTGTTGTCAACATAGCGCAACACAACTGCCATTTGTTCTTTACAAGAGACATCCCTAGACTCATCAACCATCAAACAGAACACATCATGCCCAATTTCATCAAGAATAGATTGCAATATTTCTTTTTCAAAACAATGAGCAATATCCTTCTGGATGGGAGGAGATACCATAAGGCTATTACCAGTAGCATTTTTATCCTTTTCATATTTCCACTCATGAATTTCTAAGAAGTTTCCCTTGTTAAAAGAATCCTTTGACTCATCATGGCCTTGGAAAGGCAATCCTTGCTTCAATAAAAGCCTAGCAACATCAATGGAGGCCCTTACTCGACTAAAATAAGCATTCTTAGAGGCTCCACTTTGTGTATGGATAGCAACATCAATATGTTGTTCTCTTTTCAATAAATTTGCACAACTTTGTAGTGCTTGGTTGTGAACGCTATTAACCCCACCTATATGCTCTTTAAGTCTTGTTTTTCTACTCCAACTATTCCAACCATTTAAAACAAATGCTTCATACCCAGCTTTCTTCTTATTGTGGTCTCTAAATAAGAAACAACAAAAACAATACACTCTATCTTTAGACTCGCTATACTCGAGCCAACTCCCAAACTCATCAAACCATTCAGCATTGAATCTTCTATTTTTATCTCCAAACCGTGTATACAGAAAATCAAAAGTCCGAGGTTGACAAGGCCCATTATCCAAATACTTTATTCTTACCAAATCTCTCTGGTTAGAATGGTAATCATCTATTCTTTTTCTTTTGCTTGGATCAAATTGAATTTCCTCTTCCCAGTTCACATCATCTACAAAGGAATTTTGAATATCTATACCATTATCTTCCAGAGATGAATTCACAACATTGGCAGCCCCACATGGCACTTTCCTTTTTAAAAATCTTTCCATAAATTTACCTATCATTTAAAAATTATTTTCAAGATTAATTACATGATCATAATGTGTTGTGTGCAATTCAAGAATAATATTGTAAAGAACATAGAATTGTAAAGCTTGTGCTATACATCAAATAAAAAATTTACTTACTTGACATGGCCGCGTACTTGTATGGCTATTGGCTTCAGACGAGTATGTGCAATCTGGTTGAACTTGAGTAATGAGCACATGCACAGACGCCGCATAACTGCGCCATGCCCAGAGCGAAGCCAATGGCGTTGGGGATCTACGAGTACCAAGCAGTGACCAAGAGGATTAGAGGAAGAAGGATAGGGAGAACGACATCGTCGGCATGTACTCCACACTCGACGCTCCTAGTCTTTTCATCGGTTGCAACTTGCAAAGATGTCGGTTGATATTCCTGAGTAGACATGGGCCTAGACGTGGTGCATAGATTTTGGGCTGGGAGTGTACATGTGATCATACAAGCTATTCTCTACTAAAAATGTTTTTAGACCCTGGCACCTGTGCGCCACCATGGGCCTACTGAGCTCCGCCCCTGATCTTGATGGGGACGGGGTTGCTCGAACTTCCGTCAGGTGGAGGATAAGTCGATTAGGCGGCGCGAGACACACACGATCCGGCTTCTTGATCGGCACGATCAAAACCCCTGCAATCGCAGCACCACGCGTCCTCTCGGTTATCAACCGTGCACTGCCTGCTGACCTCGCCACTAAGGCTAATCCTGCCAATGAATCGAGAACACAAGCAAGAACAAGAAAGATGCAACTGAATTTGTAATTGAAGATGAAGCTCACGAGTTGGGGTCTCACAAACCGATGAACGGCGACACTGTTCAAAGACAAAATTAATCTAAGCAAAACCCAAATCAAACCCTAGCGGCGGCTACTGGATATAAAGGCTAGGGGATGTCCTAGAAACCCTAGACGCGTCCGTGATGGACTCCAACACGATACATGGGCCGAGGGCCCAAATTGGTGACGCAGCACCTTGGGACAGATTCTGTCTGCCAACTTGCAACGTGAATTCCTGTCGACTCCGAAGTCCAAATGACCTAAAACTGGTGCCATTGGAAAGTTTATCTCCTTAGCTTTCGAGACATATGTGGATCATCAAAATCGGAGCCCGTTTGTGGCCTGGGCGATGATTTTAGTGAACGCTGCTCCTGGTGGCCGAGGTAGTCGACTCCGAGACGAATTAGACCTCCAACTTGAATTGGACGCCCTCCTTGCCTCCCTCCTGGCCCTTGCTGGTTCCCAAGGCCTTCATGATCCTCTCCAAAGTTCCTAAGTACAATAATATCATTAGGTAGCATACCATTCTCACAAGTATCAAGACGGTACTTAGGAACGAGCTCACTGTTGATTCAATTGTCGTGCTCGTGCTCTTGTGATGGGTCCTTGCATCACAACCGGTGGAGTCTCGGCGATGCATTGGAGTGATGTCCTCATCATCCTCCTCCTCTTGAAGTGGAGTCGTCCTCGACTCAAGCTCATCTTCTTCTCCCATGAACGGTTTCAAATCTGCAATGTTAAATGTGGGACTAACCCCAAATTCAGGCGGCAACTCAAGTTTATATGCATTATCATTTATTTTCTCAAGTATCTTGAAAGGACCATCAGCTCTAGGCATTAATTTAGACTTTCTCAATTCGGAAAACGATCCTTTCGCAAGTGTAACCATACTAAATCACCCGGTTTAAGTTTTACTTCCTTTCTACCTTTACTTCCCGCAGTCCGATACCTTTCATTCATCATTTCAATATTTTATCTAGTATTTTCATGCAATTTCAGAATAAATTCAGTACGTTCCTTAGCATCATGATTAACTCGTTCACTAGTAGGTAAAGGTAATAGATCAATAGGAGCACGGGGATTGAAGCCATACACTACCTGAAAAGGACTTACCTTGGTGGTGGAGTGTACCGCCCTATTATAAGTGAACTCAACATGCGGCAAACAGTCTTCCCACATCTTCAAATTCTTCTTCAGAACAGTCCTCAGCATAGTAGATAATGTACGATTTACTACCTCGGTTTGGCCATCGGTTTGGGGATGACATGTTGTTGAAAACAGCAACTTGGTCCCCAATTTATTCCATGGAGTTCTCCAAAAGTGGATCAAAAACTTGGCATCACGATCTGAAACAATAGTAGAAGGCATACCATGCAAGCGAACGATTTCTTGAAAGAAAAGGTTAGCAACATTAACAAAGATCGTCGCTCTTATGACAAGGAATAAAGTGAGCCATCTTAGAAAATCTATCAACCACCACAAAATACTATCCCTCCCCTCTTGGTCCTAGGCGGTCCTAAAACAAAGTCCATAGATATATCCTCCCATAGAGTGCTAGGAACAGGAAGAGGCATATATAAACCATGTGGATTCAATCGTGACTTAGCCTTTTGACATGTAGTGCAGCGGGATACAAACCTCTCAATGTCTCACCTCATCTTTGGCCAAAAGAAGTGAGCGGACAGCACGGCCTCCGTCTTCTTGGCACCAAAATAACCCATCAAACCTCCTCCATGAGCCTCCTGTATCAAAAGAAAACGAACGGAACCAACTAGAATGCATAGGCGGTTAGCTCTAAACACAAATCCATCATTTATCACATATTTGTCCCATGTTCTTCCCTCTTTGCATTGCAGCAAGACATCTTTAAAATCATCATCATTGACATATTGTTCTTTAATTGATTCCAATCCAAATATTCGACAATCAAGTTGGGACAACATGGTATATCTCCTAGACAAGGCATCAGCAATCACATTATCCTTCCCTTTCTTGTGTTTGATAACATAAGGAAAAGATTCAATAAATTCAACCCATTTAGCATGTCTACGATTGAGTTTCACTTGATTTGCTAATATGTTTCATGACTCATGATCGGAATGAATAACAAATTCTTTGAGCCAAAGATAATGTTGCCACGTTTCTAAAGATCGCACAAGAGCATACAATTCTTTATCATACGTGGAATAATTCAAAATAGGACCACTCAATTTTTCGCTAAAATAAGCAACAGGTTTTCTATCTTGCATCAAAACACCACCAATTCCAATCCCACTAGCATCACATTCAAGCTCAAAGGTCTTATCAAAATCAGGAAGTTGGAGTAAAGGTGCATTAGTAAGCTTATCTTTCAAAAGGTTGAAGGCATTCTCCTGTGCTTGCCCCCAATGGAAAACAACTCCCTTCTTCGTCAACTCATTCAATGGGGCTGCAATGGTGCTGAAATCCTTCACAAAGCGGCGGTAAAATCCGGCAAGTCCATGGAAACTCCGCGACTTGTGAAATCGTGGCGTTGGCCAACTCTTAATCGCGGCACCTTGGCTTCATCCACCTCAATTCCTCTGGAGTCACAACATAGCCAAGAAACGATACTCGTTCGGTGCAAAAAGTGCACTTCTCGAGGTTACCAAACAAACGCAAAGACGCAAAGCATCAAAAACAGCACGTAGATGATCAAGATGTTCATGTAATGACTTGCTGTAAATCAATATATCATCAAAATAAACCACCACAAATTTTCCAATGAAAGCTCAGAAACCTCGCTCATTAAGCGCATGAAAGTGCTAGGTGCATTAGTTAACCCAAAAGGCATGACTAACCACTCATACAATCCAAACTTGGTTTTAAAAGCTGTTTTCCATTCATCTCCTAATTTCATTCTTATTTGGTGGTATCCACTACGCAAGTCAACCTTAGAAAAAATTATAGAACCACTTAACTTATCAAGCATGTCGTCTAACCTAGGAATAGGATGACGATACCTTATTGTGATATTGTTAATGGCTCTACAATCTACGCACATGTGCCAACCGCCATCTTTCTTAGGAACCAAAAGAACAGAACAAAGACAAGGACTAAGGCTCTCACGTACATACCCGCGATCCAAAAGATCTTGGACTTGGCGCTGAATCTCCTTAGTCTCCTCGGGGTTGGTCCTATAAGCAGCTTCGGTTTGGCAAACTCGCCTGTATCAAATCAATTTGGTGCTCAATCCTCGTATGGGTGGGAGTCCCGAGGTATCTCACAGAAAAACATCCGCATACTCCCGCAAAAGGTTAGTGATGCGAGGAGGCAAAGTATTGGGCATATCATCCAATGAAAACAAAGCATCTTTGCATATCAAAGCATAGCACAAAGCATCATCACTAATGGTAGCAAGATCAGATTTTGTAGCAAGCAAGACGGGATTCCTCAATTTAATTTGGTTGGCTACATGCTGAATTTCAGATTTTTCATCAATGGGTTTCTTGTCATTAGCAATCCACTCCCTATCGATTTAACAATTTCAATGGGGTCAAAGGTAGAAGTGTAATTTTCTTTCCCTTATGCATAAAAGTGTATTTATTACTTCTACCGTAGTGAAGTGCATCAGTGTCATATTCCCATGGGCGACCCAATAAAAGAGAGCAAGCTTGCATCGAACCACATCACAATCAGCAAAATCGAATAGGAACCAATGGAAAATGAACCCGTCTTGTTTGTGTTACCTTAGCTTTGCGGAATCATTCACCATCGAATGTGGTATGGATGTGGGTGCGAAGCGTGTGGTCAAGCCAAGCTTCTTGACCAAATCTGTACTCACCAAGTTGTTGCACCGCCGAGTCAATGATCACGCCATTGTCGGTTGTTGATGACGAAGAAAATCTGGAACAAGTTGTGGCGCTGCTGCTGCTCAGCTTGCTCCATCTGGGCGCTAAGGACACGCTGGACGATGATGGACCTGTACACAGCAGTATCCTCGGCGCCAAAGGTGGCACCATCATCAACCTCGTCGTCGTCCACCCTGGTGTCGTCGATCTCATCCTCAACATCGGAGGCACTGATGTAACCTCCGTCGTCGGTGGCGATGTATGCCCGCTGGCTGGGGCATTCTCTCTTGACGTGGCCAATCCCTTGGCACTTATGGCAACGAATTCCCGTTGATGTGCGGCCTGTGGAAGCAACGGAGGAGCTCTTGGCCGGTGTTGGCGGGGCCGACTTGCTGCTGTCCGCGGCACGGGCGGGCGGTGCCGTCGGTGCCGGTCGTGTGCTCGTCGAAGGTGTCGGTGCAGCTGGACGGAAGGTGGAAGAAGGCACTGTCTTCGCTTGTCCCGTAGTCATTCGGGGCGTGAAGGTGCTGCCGGCGTTGCTCCTGCTCTTAGAATGGCGTCCCTGCAACTCCTTCTCTGCTAACATAGCAAGTTGAAACAAGCGATTGACAGTTGTATATTCTTTATAGTCAACAATATCCTGAATTTCTGGACGCAAACCACCGTAAAAACGAGCAATCTTATCCTCAGGTTCCTCTACTACCCCACAACGTAACATACCCTTTTGAAGCTCTTGGTAATATTCCTGAACAGTCATACTACCTTGATCTAATCGTTGCAATCTCTTGCGCATATCACGAGGTAGGAAGGAGGAACAAATCTATTACGATAGCATCTTTTAATCTCGCCCAAGAATCAGGTTGTAGCGGGCATTTACTAGTTCATTCCACCAGATTATAGCAAAATCTTTAAATTCACTAGTGGCTTGTCTAACTCTATGAATCTCGAGAACTAGATGGGAGTTAAATTTCGCTCAATCGTCATCTCCCAATCTAAGTAAGCATCAGCATCATAACCGCCAGAAAAGGAAGGGATGGTGAATTTTACCTTAGCGAAAGGATCATCATTGCGGTTCTGGTTATTACCTCCCATACCATGATGGTTGCGGCGAAGACGGTCATGAAGACAGGCGTCTCGTTGAGCAAAGACGTTCTCTGGCGCACGTTGTCGCTCATCTTCATCTTCCTCAAAATCTCCATCCTCATCTTGGTCGTGGTTGCCGTTGTTGACGGATGCACCTCCATCAATGGTCATTGGAGGCGTTTGACGCGCATCCATCCTCTCGTGAGGGTGGAAACTCGTCGATCGATGCTCTCAAGGGTCTTGTTCGTTGTCGTGGCATGCTCCTTGAACATCATTTTTATCTCGCCCAAAGATGGTCGATAACTCGAATGAAGGACACGGTCATTGATGGTAACATCATCATCCTCATTCCCGCCCTTCTTGCCACCGCCATGGTTAGCATGTAAAAAGGACAGAGGGAAATACAAACACAAGTATTATGAGCCCTATGAACTACTAGGAGGTGGGATCTCTCGCCTCAAGCAATCTTATCAAGTTCTTACCCGGTTCTTACCAACACAATGAGGGGCGGCAACCGGTGGTGGTTCGTGATGATCGTGAGGGCGTGATGAAGCGATTGCAAGGGTCAATAACCTGTCGATCGAAGGATGTATATGTGGAGTCAGAGGAAGGTTATATGTATTGAGTGGCACACAATTCAGTAACAGATAGTAATGCTGAATAAATGTCCAAAAGCTCTTGCCCTAGTTGCTGGTCTAAACGTGTCCTTATTCTAGTCTGCGAGTAAAGCAAGGAAGGTATAGAAACAAGCAACAAAGGCATCGAATATATGAACAGATATCGCAGAACAGAAAACACTTTTCTCGTGCACGGTAAAAACACCTACCCTTGCTCCTAGTCCTCTTTTTTTTTTATTGCTCTTCGCTGCCTTCCTTCACAAATTTTTTTTTTGCTCTAGGCTTCTTTCACAAAAATTTTATTTTATTTTTCTTTGATTTTTCTGATATTTTTCCTAGGATCAGGAGCACAAAGGTAGACAGCACACAAATTTTCAGCCTTAACAGATGTAAGATGAAACCGATATGAAATAAGAAGTGTTTTCCAAAAAGCGTGCTCAAACTTCGGCGGTCGAGAACTCAATCTTCCAGAGGGAATTTCGGCGAACCCGACAAGAATCAGATGTAAAATTTTCTGTAGATATCCGTGAAAAAAAAATTCGCCTAATTCCGAGTCCGTATGCGAAAGTTATGGCCGTTTTACGGAAGGACTCGAATCGTGGTTTTAGGCGGCTCCTCTCCAAACTCAAGGACGATGGAGTGGATATGGAACGCGATGATCTATGGTGGCAGGTTCTGTGATGAGGGTGGCGATATGGCTAACAGAGGTGGGGAATTAGGGTTTATGAAGGAGAAACCCTAATACAACTAGGACTAATCGAGGAAAACCACAAAACAATCCGAATCCAACAAGGACTCAAATAGCGATTGGTGACAAGATCGGTGTAGGATATGGGATGATGCAGCGGAGATGAAACACAACTAAATTAAGACCACGATCTAAACCAGCAACACGACTCGACTATGGACACAAACTCAGTACTACGGATTCTGAAACGAAATTGTGCAAAGGCTAGGGCGTGGTTCTAGGTATGGCAGACTATGAACTGCAAATTTTTTTTTTTGCTTTTTCGTGGACTATAGGACGAACACAGAACTAAATTAAACTATGGGAAAAGGCGAACTGACGGTAAACCTTGCTCGATACCACTTGATGGGGACGGGTTGCCCGAACTTCCGTCCGTGGAGGATAAGTCGATTAGGCGGGCGAGACACACACGATCGGCTTCTTGATCGGCACGATCAAAACCCTGCAATCGCAGCACCACGCGTCCTCTCGTTATCAACCCGCATCGCCTGCTGACCTCGCCACGAAGGCTAATCCCTGCCAATGAATCGAGAACACAAGCAAGAACAAGAAAGATGCAACTGAATTTGTAATTGAAGATGAAGCTCACGAGTTGGGGTCTCACAAACCGATGAACGGCGACACTGTTCAAAGACAGAATTAATCTAAGTAAAACCTAAATCAAACCCTAGCAGCGGCTACTGGATATAAAGGCTAGGGGACATCCTAGAAACCCTAGATGCGTCCGTGATGGACTCCAACACGATACATGGGCCGAGGGCCCAAATTGGTGACGCAGCACAATGGGACAGATTCTGTCTGCCAATTTGCAACATGAATTCCTGTCGACTCCGAAGTCTAAATGACCTGAAACCGGTGCCATTGGAAAGTTTATCTCCTTAGCTTTCGAGGAATATGTGGATCATCAAAATCGGAGCCCGTTTGTGGCCTGGGCGATGATTTTAGTGAACGCTGCTCTGATGGCCGAGGTAGTCGACTCGAGACGAATTAGACCTCCAACTTGAATTGACGCCTCCTTGCCTCCCTCCCCGCCCTTGCTGGTTCTCAAGGCCTTCATGATCCTCTCCAAAGTTTCTAAGTACAATATAATCAATAATATCATTAGGTAACATACCATTCTCACAAGTATCAAGACGGGTACTTAGGAACAAGCTCACCTGTTGATTCAATTGCCGTGCTCGTGCTCTTGTGATGGGTCCTTGCATCACAACTGGAGGAGTCTCGGGCGTATGCATTGGAGTGATGTCCTCATCAGATCTGGTGGAGCTATTCATGCTGGTCCAAGTGCCCCCTAGGTTATTAATTTGTTCCCTGACTTGGCATAAATTTCGTTGACAATTTTCATGGCATCAGTTTTAGCTCTTTCTTATCACTAACCTTTGTTCATGAGCATTTTATTTTTGTGATAGGAACCTTGGTGGGTTTCAGCTATTTGTGGTCCTCTCAGGTGACGGGAGCTAGATATGGATGCTGCTTCTTAGTGAGTTCCTAAAGTTTTAGGTAAGCGCATGCTCCTCTCAAGGGAGTAGTATTTTCCATGGTTTGCTTGCTGCATCCTCTAACTACAACACGTCGGGCTTCCGATGGCGCCTATAAATGCCTTTAAAACCTTATAAATGCCTTAAAAAGATTTTATATGGCGTTTACATGGCGTCAGGAAAAGTAATTGGCGGCGCTTAATTATCCACGGCGTTTATAAGTGCCGTGGAAGACTCTAAACCCGGCGTTTATAAGTGCCAGGGTTCCCTCTATTTATGGCGTTTACAAGCGCCGGGGCTTTATCTAGCATGACGCTTATAAGCGCCGGGGATCCCTCTATTCGTGGCATTTAAAATCACAGGTGCACAATGACTTCCTAGGAGGTCACCCATCTTATTACTACTCTTGTCCAAGCACGCTTAACTTCAGAGTTTTTATAAGATCTAGTACTTTAGTGGTGGTATGATCACATCTGATATATAATGCGTCCCTCCTCCCCTTAACCCCGTTAAACACCCAAACACCGATTTTCAATTATTTCAAATTAGCAAACTATTGAGGTAATTAGCAAAATCATCATACGATAAGATCTCCAATTATATTCTTTTGGACACCAAATTCTAGTTTGCAAATACGAAATCCGAGCATATTTCTTAAAATAGACATAACTTTTGACTCGTACTCACCAATCGGGCGTTCTTTGGCTCATTGGAAAGATAACGAAAAGTAGCATCTGAAATTGATAAGTGTCACAAAATCAGATGGTCAAAAAATTTGAATTTTCAAATAAAATATCAACGAAAATTGAATTTTTGGACAAAATTTGAAATTTTAGACAAAATATCATCGAAAATGAAATATTTGGATAGAAATTATTGCAAATGGAATATTAGTTTCAATTATTTCAAATATAATATTATTTAATTTCAATTCTTTCAAATTCCCCGATGTGGAAATTTCCATCAAAGCAATGTAGCAGATTGGCTATCACAACCTCTGCATTGGTCACACCCATGGCCATGGCAGGGCACGACCTTCCTTCTGACCAAAATAGAAGGAGCTCGAAGTGCGAGCCTCTGAAATCGACAGGCTTGTCCTCATGTCACTCGGGATAGAACTCCTCTGGGTTGTCCCATATGCTAGGGTCTCTTCCGAGAGCCCAAACATTTACATGTATGCTTGTGCCTACTGGCACATGGTAGCCACCAATCACGTAGTTTTGCATTGTTACTCTTGGAATTGGTAAAGTCCCTGGTGGATGCAGCTTGAAATTTCTTTCATTACCATTTGAGGTACTTGAGGTTTTGGACATCTTCTTTGATATGTTAATCTAGTTGTTTTTCTTTGAGTCTTGTCAGAAGTCAAGAATCAGTTTCGTTGTTCAGTTTTTCAGAGTATGAAGCATTGTTGCTCTAGTTTCGGATGTGGAATAGTGTCTGAGTCATTTTGTTGTTCTGGTTTACGTTGTTGCTGTTTCTATTTTGGTATGTTGGATTATAATCTGGATACATGTAAGCATTGTGTATAAATTGAGGTGAAACAAGAAAAGGATGTGTGCAATTTCACATCAAAAATGAAATCTTTCTTGTGCTCCTATTCGATTGTAGTTTAAGCTCTAAAATCTGAAGAACATTTTCAGATGAACGTTATTCTACAGAACATTATTGCCGAAGTCTGAAGAGTTTGTCGCTGCATATGTAGAGTTTTGGGGTGAGAACCAACGGTGGTATCAGAGCAGTAAGAAACGACGTGATGGCCGGCAATGAAGTGAGTCCATCAAAGAAAGGTGTAGATGTTAGGATGGTAGCAAGAAGTGCCATGATCCTGATTCAATATCCAACGTTAAGCAAAACAAATTATGACATATGGGCTGTCAAGATGAAGATCATCTTGTGTTTGCTAGGGGCATGGTCGGCGATTAAGATGGAAACGAAGACAATGACAAAGATCAAGGTGCCATGGTTGCTATTTCACAGGCAGTGCCAGATCAAGTAATGATGGCAATCGCGGAGAAGCAAACAATGAAAGAAGCATAGGACGCACTCAGGGAGATGTGTGTTGGCAAAGATCGCATTAAGAAAGCATGGGCACAAGTGCTGAAAGGCAATTGAATCAATTGCAAATGAAGAATTCAAAACCTATCAGCGAGTTCTCCATGAAGCTCACGTTGCTAGTGGAAGAAATTCGCTTGCTCAGAACAAAACTTGCTGAAAGTGATGTCATTAAAAAACTATTTGCTTTAGTTTTAGAACGTTTTCACCCAATCGTTGGAACGATCGAACAGTTCGGTTATGTTACAAGTATGTCGGATCTCGGAGGCTATCGGTCATCTCGTAACTTTTGAGGAAGGTTTCAAGGATGACAAAGACTCAAAAGAAGGAAGAGATCAGCTACTCTTCACCCAAGCTGAGTGGGAGGCAAGAAGGTTGAAGGGAAGACATGATGAAGGCTCAAATAGCAGGAGAGGTCGTGAACATGGGAGCAGACAAGGTGGAGGCTGAGGCAATGGTTAATGTGTTGTTGACGAATGAATGCAATGAATGTGAATATTTTGCCAAAGAATGTCCCAAGCCAAATCGCAGGGAGAGGTCGAATCTCATTGCGAAGCAAAACTGATGAGCCAGCACTATTGATAGTTGAAGCTTGTGAACTAATTCACACGATACCAAAACTGAACGAGGTGGTTTTCTTGCACGAAGATAAAGTGGCATCGAAACTAAGTGAAACTCAGAATAAGGTGTGGTACCTTGATACAAGCATAAGTAACCGTATGACTGGCTGTGTTGAAAATTTTGCAAAGCTTGATACAACCATCAAAGGCTCGGTTAAATTTGGGAACAGATCGACTGTTGAGATACAAGGAAGAGGATCAGTGTTGGTTGAATGCTTCACTGGAGAACATCTAATCGTCACGAATGTTTATTACATCCCAAGTCTGAGAAGCAATATAATCAGTCTCGGACAATTGGATGAGAACGACTATAAGATTGAAGTCTAAGGCAAAGTTATGTCCATCCTAGATTGGATGCACATATTGCTAGCAAAAGTTGATAGATGAAGTAATCGGCTCTATGTATCGCACATTAATCTGGCATACCCAGAGTGTCTCTTGATAAGAAGTATTGAGGAAGCTTGGCAATGGCATGCAATGTATGGTCATGTAAATTTTCATGCTTTGAAGGATCTAGCTCACATGAAGATGGTGCATAGTATGCCTATGATCGAGCATGTGGACCGCATCTGCGATGGGTGTTTGATTGACAAGCAACGACGAAGTCCTTTTCCAGCTGCAGCACAGTACAGAGCTCAAGTTCCTGATGAGTTGTGGCATGGAGATTTATGTAGGCCAATTACCCCTGCCACACATGGAGGGAATCAGTACTTCTTATTGATAGTTGATGACTGCACGAGGTACATGTGGCTAGCTCTAATTAAAAGCAAGGATGAAGCATTTGAGGCATCTAAGAAGATCAAAGCCACAAAAGAGATGGAGAAGAACTTACACTACTACATAATAGACCATCCTTGCCAGCATATCACTACCGATTGGGCTAGAACTGGCAGCGATAACATATCACTACCGGTTCAAAAGTTCGGCCAGAGGGACACGTATCACTGCCAGTTCTTGAAAACAACCTGTAGTGATAACCAGATATCACTGCTGGATTATGTCCAAAACCGGTAGTGATGTATCACTGTCGGTTCTATTACAAACCAGCAGTGATATCAGAATTTTGACTACTATCTTTACTCTAAAACTGGCAGTGATAAGTATTTTCCCGTGTAATCTGACCTTATCACTGCTGGTTCTGCACAAAACTAGCAGTGATAAGTACCTTTTTATATGCTACCCGACCGACACCTTCCCCGACCGAGCAGACAGAAAGGAGCTCTATTTTGCTCGGTAGTTATTATTTTGGTGACTTACTGTTAAAAAATTGTACCAAAATTTATCTCGCATTTCTCTCCGAGGTTTGTGACTTGATCCATATTATGTTTGTAGTTAAATTTTACTTTATAGATTGCTCTAGATTTTGATAATTACTGATTGTATGTTGTGAACATTTTAGGTCGGTAGTGCTCAAATTACGATCTAGTTAATTTATTGAATAAATTATAATTATTATCCATTTTAGTGATTTAGTGGATTTTAAATAATGAAAATTGCTAGATGGACCATTATGTCTAATTGTAATTATTTTAATTAATGAAAAATTGTTATATGGAATTTTAAATAGTGAAAATTGCCGATGAATTTTAAATAGAGAAAATTGCTAGATGAATATTTAAATAATGAAAAATAGTAGATGGATTTTCCAATAATAAAAATTGTAGGATACATTTTTAAATCTAATTATTTGGAAATATATCCTTATATTCAACTATATGCTTATTTCATGTATATTAATTTAATTTAATAGCACTACATAACAAATGAAATGAATAAATACTCTAAATAATAAAAAATACTAGATGGATATTTAAATAGTGAAAAAGTTTGATGTATTTTAATATAGTCAAAATTGCTAGATGGATTTTTAAATCTAATCATTTACAATTATATTGTTATTTGCGGTATATGCTTATCTGATGTTTATTGATTTAATTAATTAGCACCGCATGACTAATGTAAAGAATGAATTATTTTGTGATTGTTTATTGATTTGTTGAAATTTAGTTTGATATAATTAATTGTAGATGGACAGAAGGTGGATGTATGACATGGACCATCGTGGCCTAGAGTTCTTTAATGGTGTGACTTATTTTCTGAACACGGCTGCGGTGCACAAGTCGAACAAGCTGGCGGACTATATGTGTTGTCTATGTGTTGATTGCAAAAATAAGAAGCTACTTTCTACCATAGAGTCGATACATGCACATTTACTTCGAAGGGGTTTCAAGGCTAGCTATACCTGTTGGACCGAGCACGGTGAAGATGTGATTGTACATGAAGTGCAACACATTGATGAAGATGATGGAGACAACGATATGACGACGGTCGAAGATACATTCGATGATAGCCACGAAGATGATCTAGATCAAATGTATGGTGGAGGACTCTACAACGCCATTATACCTGGACTGCAAGGAGGAGTACAAAAAGCTGCATACTGTGCTTTCATTACTTCAGTTGAATGCAAGCAATGGTTAGTCCGATTAGAGCTTTACTAAGTTATTATGTCTCTTGGGGGATTGACTTCCAGAGGGTAACGTGTTACCTGCAACTACGTACCAAGCCAAGCAAGTTGTCTGCCCATTGGGACTACATGTACAAAGAATACACGCATGTCCAAACGATTGCATATTATACCGCATTGAGTTTGCAGACTTGGAGGCCTGTGCTGTTTGCAAAGCAAAGCGGTATAAGGGCAATGAAGGTGATATCAATAACGATGATGTTGGGGTAAAGCATAAGAAGAAGAGATGCCCCCGTTAGGTGGTGTGGTATTTCCCTATAATTCCCTGTCTGAAGTGATTGTTTGCGAACAAAAGCCATGCCCAATTGCTACGATGGCAAGCCGAAGAGCATAAGAAGGATGGAATGTTCAGACACCCGCCGATTCGTGCAATGGAGGAACATCAATAGAAAATATAGGAAGCACTTTGCATATAATGTGAGGAATATTAGGTTTGGGTTGAGTACGTCTTTGGGACCCGAATATGTAAATCCAACCCTCTGGTAATTCGCACTAGTTCAGATCACGCTAATGTACACAGCTCAACATAGATGAATATCACAATCATACTCAACGATAATAATATAATAAAGGCTTCATCAAGTTCAATATAACTGTTAAACGACCTTATGGTCCACTTTACATGAATATGACACACAGGGCTAAATCTAAAAGTAAATAAATAGCAGTGAAAATAATCAAAAGCATAGAAAACCTTCAACTACCACTTGTTTCCAACAACCAACTCATAACCTTATGTCTCATTTCAACTTTCCATTCCCACATTTGTTTTTATAAAATCTAACCCTTGACTGTAATCACTAAGCAAAATTCAATATCGCGAGCATGGCTATTCGAATAGATTTTACACTCTGCAGAGGTTATACACTTTACCCACAAGATACAATCATACACTACAAAGGCAAGTGATCATAACAAAACCTTTCCAATGCCTATCTAAACCCAATACTATTCGCTAAGGTTTCAACACTGGTGGGCCTGGTTACCACATCCAGGGCCACCCTCTTGCGCTATGTGAGCCAAACCGTGCGAGGACTGATTACCACTACCTGGGCCTCGCACCACCACAATAGTACCAAAGTTTAGACTTAACAAATTAATCAGCTTGGTCTGTCCCATTCCAGACTTGTGGTCATATGAATGACTCAGTTCAAATTCTTGCAAGGTTATGTCCTTAATTGACCAAGCCAAGACTAACCAAAAATCATCATATCCATAAACCATCATTATCATAAAAACCAAATGCGACCGCCCACGTACCACATTGGCGGACCACAAATACATGCCACTTGCCTCGATCTAAATTATTTTACAACCCCAGTTGATTTATCATGCACCACATGCCATCAACAACACTAATATTGTGTGACAACACCCGACACACAAGTTAAAACACGTGTTTCATAGTCATTAGGCAAGATTAATCATTTGTACATAAAATGATGACTCGTTGTATGGCTAACCATACTACGTGCGTTCCAACTACCCATATTGGCAATTATAGCTACCAATTAACATTGAACTATTCTAGGGTGACAAATGAGATATGGCATACAACATGGCAAGGTGGATGTAAAGAGGGGCATTCCATGGAGCAAAGAGGGGGGAAGAGCCTGATCGTCCGGGAAGGAGGAGCTCACGGAGACCCAGGAGTGGCGGTGGCCGAGCTAGCGACACTGGAGCTCGCAGGGGAGGGAAGGCCATGGCTGCAGCCGGCCAGGGGAGGGAAGGCGCAGGAAAGGGGGCGCAAGGGCGCAGGAGGAGCCGACTGGAAGTGGCGCCAGGAGGAGGAAGAGGCCGGGAGCTGAGGGCGCAGGGGCTGCTGCCAGGAGAGTCGGCCATGGAGCTGCAGACGCCAGGAAGATGATATGAGGCGGCTAGGACTTGGGGAAAAAAAGAATGGCTGCCACCAAAGATTCTCAGCCACATATTTGAGGAGAGAGAGAGAGATATTAGATGAGGGAGGGAAATTCCCAAAAAGACCCTTCCTAAGAAAACCAAAATCCACTTTTAACCATTAGCGCGACGCAAACAATTAAATTCTTGGCGCGAAACGACAATTGTCAGGATATACAACATGTCGCAAAATTAAATGGCACTAAGGAAAACACCCATTCCGATAAGCATTTCACGGAAAACTCAAAACCTTTAATAAATTGCGAGGCGACAAAACTTTTCTCCAGAATAAAACCTCGAATCAAAAAAATGAAGATAACTCTGGCCAAAAACCCAGGAAGACGATTTTGCGGTATTACAAATGGAAATTGAGATTATGC